>JALIZH010012610.1:0-86766 GCA_030522465.1 Rhipicephalus appendiculatus | reverse complement strand
TCATATTTCTTGAAAGAAAGTAGTGTGCTCGGCGGTGAAAGCGTGAAACTCAAGCAAACGAGAGAAAAGGACCTTTGTCACTGTCGTTATTTTCGCAAAGATATTTCAATATAGCCCAGAGCATCTCTTCTTGAGAAGCCTGGAGGAGAGCTGACCGTACTTGAGCTACCCATGAGAACTCGGATAAAAATGATTATTTAATTTTTCGCAAAAAATCATTTGGAGGTCGGCTGCAACGTTTTACTTAGAGCCTGTCAGCGAAGTTATTAAGATGTTATCATGGCCTACTCTCTATTAAATTTAACAGGTGTGCGCAGAAGCTTCCTAAAGAAATAAAGGGAAACACTAAATCAGGTTATGCTAATACTACTTCTTGAGAACAGTATTTTCCTTAATTTCACAATCATAACTTCAGTATCAGTTCCCAGATCTCACCGTTCATAAATGGTCCTTGCCGTTGGTCGGACGCCTTCGCCATAAGTTAAGCGTGAGGACGGAATGAAATTTCCTCTTACGAGAAATTCTTTCGTAGCAATTTCCTTTCTGAATGAGAGTGCAAAACGTGCAATGAAAGGCTGTGAAAGCACTAAAGGGTGGCAACAAACGATGCGAAATGGCGCTCGACTTTGCCTTCCTTCGATGTCCGGTGCCTGTAAAGCATGCTCTTCCGTTGTAACTGTGTCAGTGCGGAGAAGCACCTCAGCTTTTCCCATGAAACAATGCGACGCGACGTCAACAGTGTCTGGTCTATTGGGGATAAACGTAAATTCTGCTTCACTATATTTAAATATCCGCTTAGAGTAGTTCAATCTGTTATGTAAATATATGGCCGCGGAATTCGCCGATGAAGATACACGATTTTCTTTGCCAGCGCACACTGTTCCTTACACGATGGGTATGGAACACTCCCTCATTCACATTCCTTCTTGCCATTTCTCCTGAGAAAATGTATTCACCATCTTAGAACAGCAGAAGCAGCATCGGTAGATCCAGCGGGCACGTGGAGTGGCGTGGCCCAATGGGGCCTGAACTAAGGCCTCTACCCGACACACAAGATAACTCCTCCTGTTTCAAATAAAATTTTGTCTTCCTTTCTTCTAGAGAGATACAAATGCGGGAAAAAATTTATGGGCGACATACACGAAGGTGGCATTACTGCTTTTTGGCGATAGTGACTCTCGGTGCGCCACAAAAAAAATTCTCAGGACTCATAACTTCCTCCCCAGAGAGTTATCTGGTTGCGAACGCTTCTTTTTTGTCATCTTTACTGCCACGAGGTCACTGAGCCACGACATCGTAAGGTCACAGGACGATGCCCACCAGTAGCGCCATGGCGACACGCAATGAAACGGGACGGTGCTGCCCTGCGATGCCGTTCTGTAGACAATTTACAACCTCCGAACCGCACCAGTTTTTGCTTGCATTTTTTTTTTTGTGTGTGGGCCACAACCTTTCGTCCAGGGGATGGACAAAAGCAAGCTAAAAGTCTTGCCTACCGGCGCATTCTGATTATTTTGTTTGAGGAATGACTTGTTGTTGGGCTAGTTGGCGTTTGCTGGACGTCGTGGTGTAACGCTGACACACACAGACACATAAGGACGCGCACAACTAGGGCGCCTGTTTATATTTGGGGGGAGGGTTGTTATTTGTGGCGCAGGCGTCACGCGGCGCACTCTGCGACACCATCCCCTGCCCCTTGCTTCCACCCTTTCTATTTAAGACAGCTACAGGGCAAGGCGCACATTTGGGCATCAGGCTCGCGTTGTAGTCGATTTACCATATGGCAGTGGAGCGCACACAGAATCACCTTTCATCACCTTTCAGTGCACCCAATTCATATCATGCAGTGACTTTGGCACATAAAACATCTCCCAATGCCTGCGTTGGGTTAATTGATGACATGCTGAAGAAGAAGACAATGTGTCTTTACTTTAAAAACGGTAATGTTGTTTTCTACGTAGTAAGCGGATCGTCATAACAAAAGAGAGATAGATGGGATGCGGAAAGGCGGGGAGGTTAACCGGAAATCAAATATCTGGTTGGCTACCCTGCACTGGGGAAGGGGGTAAGGGGGAGACAGAAAAGTAAGGAAGAGATGAATGAGAGAGGGAGGAAAGCAGAAACACACACACAAACACAGGAGTGTCACAAGCGTTCAACGAGGCCGGTCGCTCGCAGGAACTTCAACAGCGCCTTCGTCGCTTTCAGGCGTGAAGCTCGATCTCCCCGGCATTTCAAGATTGACTTCTCAGAAAGAGGCTCGTCGTCGAGTCGCGCAAACACTGCTGCGAGGGACTGTCTCTGAGAGCTGTACTGAGGGCACTGACATAAAACATGTGCAATGGTTTCACCAGTGCCGCAATGTTCACATGAAGCACTGTCTGCCCATCCGATGCGGCAAGCAAAGGCGTT
Organism: Rhipicephalus appendiculatus; assembly: GCA_030522465.1. Taxonomy (NCBI): domain Eukaryota; kingdom Metazoa; phylum Arthropoda; class Arachnida; order Ixodida; family Ixodidae; genus Rhipicephalus; species Rhipicephalus appendiculatus. The sequence goes on along the minus strand of JALIZH010012610.1, from coordinate 84,354 downwards.
CGTAAACGACACCCCAAGCCACATGCGCATGTCGGGCATTCAGCGAAGGACAAAGAGGAGGACGAATAAAAGAGGCAAAGGTAAAATAACTCTTCAATCTAATCCGCACCGTAACCTCTAGTAGCTCTTAAACATTTTCAGACACTAAGGTCCGGCCAACTCTTATAGGCCCGTCCCCTAAATGAATAGGTGCCAATCCTCCCGAGAGGATCATCATTAACCAGGCACGTTTTTTGTTTACTACCCCACTCTGCGGGAAAGAGATTAAGCCTTCTTGTCCACTGACACTCTACCGTTTTCCAGTAATTTACATTCAACGTTCATAAACAAGCTGCAATGTTAATTAAAAGTCACCGCGCAAGAGAAAACTGGGCTCTTTTGTTGCTTGCGAACCCCGTTGGGCACTGCAGCAAACTTCATGTACGCAGCATAACTCAATATAGACTACTACGTATGTTCAAATTAAATTTGAGAGTCCTCGTTGGAGGCGGAAGGTCTGTGATGCATTGCCCGAGCGAGGTCGCAAATATAGCTATGAGAAAGATGGAGACAGAGACAGCACCTCACTTTTTGTTTACTTTGTTGACACGCAAAACAAAAAGACTGGGTTAAGAAATGTTATTTCTGCTGGGCGTACTCCACAAAACTTTTTCAACATCGCCATACATCGGCGTTTCCTCTACACTCTTGGGGCTTCCACCGAATGCAAACAGTTCGGGTCAACGAGCAACTGCGAAAGCAGCGTCAAGTGTTGTGTCAAGCACAGTGCCAGCGTCAAGCACAGTGCCTCGTGTAGACACTAGCGACGCTTTGTGCAGCCATACACGTATGCGTCTCCTGGCGCACGGTGAAAAACAACGGCAACGAGATAGAAGCCTATAGGCACGCGTTTCTTGCCTTATCAGCCAGCACTGGCTGGCGCAAACACAGTTGGCAGCAAAGCAGGTGGTTCTAACCCGGCCAAGATGCTTGCGGCGAGCCTGAACCTAACGTAGAAAATGCAGGTGAGCTCACGAACACGCAAAGAAGTCGAATACAACACGCTTTTTTAGAGAAAAAGTGCTTTGAGAAAGTGCTTTGAGAAAGTACTTTGAGGTCTTCCAGCTTTCGCTGCGACTGCGCTTCGCTTTCCGAGCAGGCCTGGCGTTTTTTTTCTTTTTTTTCTTTTTTTTCTCTCTCTCTGACTGTGTCATAAACGTGTCCTGTAAGTACAGGCAAGAAAACTGGGAAGGCGCGAAGCATGTAGGGGAGTGTGTTTCAGCTGCACTAACGTGACACTTAGGGAGGGGCGAAGCATGCAGTGTGCACCGGTGCTTTCCACAGCAAGATCGCTGCTAATGGGTGATGAGAGACAAAAGAAGAAGATGATGATGAAGAAGGGCCTGACTGAGGTGATTCGCCACATTGTTTTCAGGAAGATTTATTTCATGAGGAACTAGTGGTGCCAAGCCTGAAACTGGGCATGCAGGGAAGGGTGTTTCAGCTCCACCAACTTTGTCGGAAAACTGCGTCGGAATGCAGCTTACCCTTAGGTTCTTCTTCTTCTTCTTCTTCTTCTTCTTCTTCTTCTTCTTCTTCTTCTTCTTCTTCTTCTACTTCTCCTTCTTCTTCTTCTTCTTCTCCTTCTCCTTCTTCTTCTTCTTCTTCTCCTTCTCCTTCTCCTTCTTCGGTCTCTCATTGCCCATTAGCAGCGATTTTGCCGTAAGTTGTCTTCGTGTTACACACCGCAGCATGCTACGAAGTATGCTTTACTGCAGAAAACTTGGTATTTGAAACAAATTTTGAGACAGAATTTAACAAATATCTGTTAATTAATGCAATTAAATCCTGATACGTCATCGGCTATTTGTTGGGCTAACTGTTGCCTTCTTCATTTTTAGTCGATTGGTGGTGAGTAGTGGAAGTTACCCAGTTTTAGTGGCGCAACCCGATCATGATGGATTGTGACGACGACATCACACGCCGACACGCCGACACTCTAAGGCGCTTCGCCCCTCTAAGTAACACGTCACAGTCAGATCAAAATATAGGCGGGTTAAGAAAAGGAAAACGTCGATGAAAAATCTTAGGTGGGCAACGTCAACAAAGGCAATATAAACCGACAAAATAGCAGAATATGCGGTTATCCAATCCACAACTTGGACACTTTTTTCCCGCACAACTAGGACATACAGAAACCAGATTCCTTGATAGACCGCCTAACCAGAACCAGCAACTAAGTACTGCTGAAATAAATGGGCATTTGTGAAGTACCGGGCTGGTCAAAAGTTCCCAGGCCAGTATCCTATGTATTCCTATGGCAGCGTGGCCTAGAAACTTTTGATCCCCCCCCCCCCACCTCTCTACCTTATGGCTTCTGCTTCCCTTCAACTCTTGTACTTTCAAGCATCATGCCGCCCTCGCTACTCTGTTAAGGAAGAAGCGCTTGCGAGACGCAGTATGCATGCAAAGTACCAACTCGGCTGACAGAAACCTGGCATGGCAGCACTTCCAAAAGTTTGGGAAATAAGAGGAATGGTAAAGCTTGCGAAATAGAGCGTAATTTATATTCTTAAGGGCAATGCTATAGCTCACATTTTCTAACCGCTGAAATGGTTGCAGCCACGGCATTTATTTTTATGTAAACTTTGCGGGTTTTCCAGCTATCTTGAGCTTGTTGCACTGTAACAATGCTAGGAGCGTACAAGCAGAATGTAACGGTCGTACAGAAGAGCTGTAGCCGGCTGGAACACTTTTTTCTTGCCACTTTATTTACTAGAAATATTATTTCGCATTTTTCACTGATGTTGCCGACTTCCCTGCGTCTTTCCTACACACCCTCCTCTCTCGTTTTCATAATCTTCCTGCCCTTTCCGCCAGCATAGGGTAGCCAAACAGACAGTTATTGCTTAACATTCGCGCCTTTTCGCTTTGCTTTTTATTTCCGGGCCAGCCGTTACACTTATGTGGAGTTTTACGGCTGAGACGAGGCAAATTCAGGTCTAATTAAACACATTCTGGAGTCCTGGATATCTGTAAAACGATAACATTGCGAAAGATGCCAGACTCCACTTTAAATTTTGCTCACGAGTTTCATGTCGACGCCGCTTAACTTCGAAATGCGTCCGCCGGTATCGAGAACTGAACTCTCAGCAAGTAGCGAATGAAGTTCCAAAGGTCGTTACGTATACTACATTTTCGACGAAGAAGTCATATGCAAGTTGTCAACTTTCATTAGTTTCCTCATGGAACAGTTATAGCAAATATGCGTTTCGGGAAAGCTGTCTGATTATGAGAGCCTCATCGCGAGAGAGAGAGAAACAACTTTATTTATCACATCTTAAGGGAAAGGGGCTGGGAGAAGGCGAGGGATCCTACGCGCGGTAGGCCTCCTCTACCACCTCAGCCCACCTCAGAATAGCCTCCTGAAGTTTGGGGTTGGGGCTGCGCATGGCAGCCTCCCACAGCTCCTGACTACTTAATTGTTTACGAAGGCTCGGGGGAGGGCAGTGATTTTGACACTGCCACATAATGTGGTTAAGGTCCGCTTTCCTCACAGAATAAAACTTGCAGTCTGAATCGGGGTACATTCCGGGGTAAATTTTGTGGCGTAAGGCAGGGGAGAGAAAAGTTCGGGTTTGTAGTCTACGCCATAGAACCTCACGCCTGCGTGAGGACTGACGCAGTAAAGGCGGTAGGGTTCGGCGACCGAGGCGATAATGCCCGCAAATGTAGTGGTATGTCAGTAATCTATCTTTAGATGTAAATGCAGGAGGGAGATTATTGATTTCTGAAGCGTACCCTAGGCTAGCCTGCGCTCGGATCGTTAAAGCTCGAGAGCTTGCGTGGGCCACTTCATTACCAAGTAGGCCTGCGTGAGCAGGTGTCCAGATTAACGCAACAAGTTGGGATGGCGGATTACGAGAGAGAATGGCTAAGGCTGTCTTGCAAACCCAACCCGCTCCGAAGTTGTATATGGCAGTTTTGGAATCACTTACAATGACGGACGAATTAGCAATTGTAGCGGCGAGTGCCACCGCGGCCTCCTCCGCCTCTTCCGAAGACGAGGCTCGAATGGATGCTGCCGTTGCAACACTGCCGGTAGAGGTAACAACTGATAAGGCGAATTTCTGTCCACACGGATACTCTGCGGCATCGACATATACCACGTCATTGCAGTTAAAGAACATTTTCTGAAGGGATTTAGCTCGTTGTTGCCTTCTATGCTCGTGATGAACAGGATGCATATTTTTAGGGAGAGGAGGGATATCAAAGTTCTTATGAATCTGATGGGGAATATTAAATTTCTCTTTGGTCATCGGTGCGGGGGTAATATTTAGGGAGTTTAAAAATACGCCTACCAGTGTGGGTGTTCGATAAGCGTTGGTACTGAGCTGTCAGGTGGGCTTCCGCTAGCTCACTAAAGGTATTCAAGGTGCCTGTAGCCAAAAGTTTCTCAGTAGAGGCTGTACTTGGCACTCCAAGGGCCAACTTGCGTAGCTTGCGTATCAGTGAATTCACCTTATCTTCCTCAGACTTTGTTAGGTGAAGATATGGAAGGGAGACAGACAGACAAAGAACTTTATTGAAGTCCTGAGGGACTAGCCGGGAAGGACCCGCTGGGGTCCTCGGCTCGCCGCTGGCTGCTCCCATGTCGGAATCGGGGAGGCCATGCCTCTCCGCTCTTTCACGGGCCCTCTGGACGGCCGTTGACTGAATATCGAGGGCAGTACTTGCGATGGCGTCTTCCCAGTCCTGTTCGCTGGTGTGTGATGTGCCAGAATGTGATTTTACTGATTGCAAATGCTTGAACTAGTCTTAATAAATCTGCTTCGCGAAGACCTCCGTGCTTATTGGAGACTCTTCCTATAAGCCGTGTTGTGTTGTCTACGCTGGTAGCAACCGTCTGAAGTGTGTAAGTATTGCGTTTATTAGACTGAATGTGCATGCCTAGTACACGTATTTTGTCTACGACGGGAACTTGCTTCCCATTCAGGTTGATATGAATGCTGGGTTTGTCGCGCTTATTAGCTGAGATAAGTAACAGCTCAGATTTAGCTGGCGAGCACTCGAGGTTCATAAGCCCAGCTGTTGTAGCCACCGCATCTGCGGCCTCTTGTAAGGTATCTTGAATGTAGCCATCAGATCCACCCCTTCATCCATATGGTAATGTCATCGGCATATAAAGAATATTGGAGATCCGGTATTTGGGCAAGCGTCTTAGAAATAGACCTCATAGCTAGGTTAAAGAGGAACGGCGAAAGCACAGATCCCTGAGGTGTGCCAAAGCTACCCAGGGTGAATGGGGGGAGAATTTTGGTCATTGAGACTAATGATAGCCGTGCGATTGGTGAGGAATTCGCGGATATAGTCGTACGTTTTCTTGCCACAGTTAATGCTATCCAATTCGCGTAAGATAGAGCCATGAGCTATGTTGTTAAACGCACCGCGCAGGTCAAGCCCTATAGGATGGCTTGGGTGTCTTTACTGCCACTGGGACTAAGGATGTCATGCTTGAGCCTCAGCATGGCATCCTGGCAAGAGAGTGATTTGCGAAAGCCAATCATCTCTGGTGGGAATAACCGATTGTCTTCGGTGTACTTGTTTAAGCGATTAAAAATGACATCTTCGAGAGTTTTTCCCAAACATGACGTTAGGGGAAATAGGTCGAAGGTTAGCTATGTCTGAGGGCTTATTAGGTTTGGGAATAAAGATTACCCTAGCGGTTTTCCATGAGTTCGGAAGGGAGCTATTATTGAAACAGTGATTATAGTAATCTGTAAGGGCGAAGATCGATTTGTCGTCCAGATTTCGAAGTAATTTATTAGTTACATACACAACTCTTGTGACAAACATGTCTGCATGGCTATGTCACTTCGTCCTAAGCTCTATGTCGAGATTGCCTTTTGTTTCCATGGGTATTTATACATCGTGATATATATGAACTTTTGTAAGCATATGGCAAAAAATCCAATGCCACTGACGCTGACATCGAGCGCACGTTTTTCTTCGCAGTCTCATGCAAGTAGATGGTTGCTCAACAAATTGCTCGTTGTTGCACAAACTATTTGTCGATAGCCGTCGACAAATAACACATGGGGTGCAACGCTACAGCCGAAGAAACGGTAATGGAACCTAGGGTCTTATTTGCATGCGCCACGTAGTCTTAGGGTGCAAAAAAAAAAAGCGCTGCGACTGGCTGATGCCAGTGTTGGGTCACGTCTGGCAGCAACATTGGATTGCGGCCTATATCGCTACGGACGCTGCTAGCCGACAAAAACGGCGCCAGCTGCTCAACCCATTTCCAGACGTGGTATAGACGAGATGTCAGCATCGCTGCAGTTATTACTTTACTGTTCTCTGGGAACGACAAAAAGGGAGGAAGGGTGAGTAGCTGTAGGAGACAAGTGGGAGACGTTAGAAGCGCACTTTCTTACACTAAAGGAAGTCTAAAACTAAAGCTAGGAAAGAAAACAATGTACATATGCAAGTACTTTGAAAACTGCGAGGCCAGGAGAACATTGAGCTCTTGGTAAGCTATACAGGGTGTTTCAAGAAATGTGTCCACTATTTTTAAAAAATCAGGAAAATGCGGTATTTGCTCGCTGTCTTCACAGTTGCTTTTTCTGTAGCGGCAGGCATCTTAATATGGTTGAAGACGTGATTTGGGACAGTAATTAAGAAAGTTAAGTTAATTAACTTTTTTAATTAGCGGAGTTAGGTGGTTAAGTCCAATGGGAGAACCGAAGTCCTTCATGCGAAGAACCCATTTCAGCTTTTAGATTTCGAAAATGCGGCCTCTATTAATTATTGTGGCGTAATGAAGTACAGGCAAATTCAGCGGCAAAACCGAAACCGAAACGCGGAAGAGCGCAACTGCCACATTCGTCTGAGACGTCCACAATGAGTGCACGTCATTATATCAACCATCAGTTGACTTCTTGGTGTGAGTGTGTGGGCTGCGCTTGCAGTAGTAGCACGCATGACACACATACGTTAACAAACGGGAAGCATTGCACCTCTGTAACCGTTGTCTTGAACAGTGACGTCATTCTAGTCGTCTGCTCGTTGCGCTCATCGGTGCTTGAGTTTCGGTTTGGCCGCTGAATTTGCCTGAACTTCATTACGCCACAATAATTAATAGAGGCCGCTTTTTAGAAATCTCAAAGCTGAAATGGTTTCTTCGCATGAAGGACTTCCATTCTCCTATTGGACTTAACCACCTAACTCCGCTAATTAAAAAGTTAATTAATTCAACTTTCTTAATTACTGTCCCAAATCATGTCTTCAACCATCTTAAGATGCCTGCCGCTACAGAAAAAGCAATTGTGAAGACAGCGAGCAAATACCCCATTTTGCTGATTTTTAAAAAATAGTGGACACATTTCTTGAAACACCCTGTATGTGAACTGTTAACGAAGCTTTTACAGAGGGCAGCGTGTTCAGAATCGGAAGCAGTGATATGGTGCAGCCATCGTCGTGTAGGTGTTGTGGGGACATGCTCTGTGAAGCGAGAAATCAAGACAAACGTTAAAAGCCACCGTGATGTTAAGCTTATCTACATGATTGTGTCAATTACCTTAAAGGGGCGCTGCAACACTTTTTGAGCATGGTCAGAAAACGCTGCCGATCGGCAGTCGAGGCTCCCTAGAACACGCGAGGCAAGTATTATAGCGCAGCACGCGGCCAGGAATTCACAATAAATTCTCAGTCAGCTAAAAATTGCCTTCTCTTCCCTCGACAAATGACGACAAATTGCCTTCTCTTATCTCAAAAATCACTCGTCACAGCCATTGGCTGATTTGAGTATGGCGCGCTCGGTCGTTACTGGAACCGCCGCGGGAGGCCGCGACTTGTTCACGCGAGCGTGCGCGATCGCACTGAAAAGTCGCGTATTTGAAGAAAAAAAAAAGAGAAAAAAGTGCTCAAGGTCACGAGGCGCGCGTGACGTATTTTCTTTCCCCGTGCCATCCCTCCCTGCTTAGCTTACGGCGCTTTCGTCGGGACGAGAGAAGAGAGAATGCAATTGCAGCGTGCGAAAAATCTTTGCAACTCCGCTCGTACTGGAGGGATTCTAAAAATTTTTGCGGCGGTGAATTCGTGAGGCAATAAGCTCCTTTAGTGAATTCATTCCATGGCTACTTCGAAAAGTGTTGCAAGGCCCCTCTAAGGTCCCGCATTCAGTCTACTGAACAAAGTGACATCTTTTTGTTTTTACTTAGCTTGTAGAACGCCACAGCCATGCGCGCAATAATGTCCTTAATTGTTTCGACATTTTCCCCATGAATGTTAGGGGAAAAAGACCGAGTGGAATTAGTGTAGCGGAGGTTTACAAGACCAGTTCTCATCGATTCTCCCGGGATTGTGTGCCCAAAATGTAGGATAGAATCAAATCAAAATTCAATGGGTTCAAACTAGTATCGGGCACACCTAGTCCATTAGTAATCCATTCAAGAACCCATGAAAGAATATTACAGCGTAGGCTGTTTTAAGGCGAAAGCCTTTAATGTCTCATGCTCACATCCGTTCGTCCGTCCGTGCCCTGGCACGGTGCCAGGTAGCCGCCGGGGTGCGCCAACGGACGCCGGTCGCGTCGGTCGCGCCTGGCGTCAGACTCCACAGCGCTCGCGCTTTGCTTGTGTAGCGTCGCTGTGCCCAGCGTGTCCAATCATGCAAAAAGGGAGACGCGCGCATCGCGTTCCATTCTGACCGACCCCGTCTCAATGGGCACAGGCGTTCGCCGAACACACTTTGGATTTTACAAAGTGTCCTTCAATTCTTGTGCTCTCAGACAGATTTTGCAGCGTAGTTCGCCGCCGCCGGTGTCCGTCTCAGCTCTCGTGCACATTCAAAAAAAGAAAAAGCAGAGAAAGAAGGAAGAAAAAGACAGGGTGAATTCAAGGTGAATTCGAACCCAGGCTTTTTGGAAGTGTTCTGCCACAGAGCCACACCAGTGAACGGAACTTGTTCGTTAAAAGGCCATCTGCAAACGTCATGCATGACGAGGACACATGTAAGCACGCGTAATATTGAGTGGTAGATGAGCAGGAGCGCAGCAGGCGTCACACCGTGCGAAGTGCATAACGAGTGCGTGGATTAAAGCTTCCCACCCATTTCAAGGGGCTAAACCATAATTCGTCGCTATCCTCATCATCATCCACAGCAGCAGGAACAGTGTGCAGCTACTTGGGTGTGCATATTTTCTTAGAAACGCGTATTCGGTGCTTCGCTACTTTAAAAAAAAAATGTGAGATTCATTGCATATTGGGTATCTCGCAACTGTACTTGCAGTAGACGTCCTGAGAGAGTTTACAACAGCCTTTACGAAGAGAGACCCCCCAGCTTACGCTGTGACGGTGCTGCGTTTTGCGCAGGCCTGGCGTTTTCTTTTTTCGTGTAGATGTCAGTCTTTACGTTTGCTATAGATGCTTTTCTTGGCGCAGCGTAAGACGCATGAAGTGACAAAACAGAAAAGTCACAGTTTCACCGCAAAGGTGAAGCAATGAATGCCATAGCAAAAAATTGTAATGTTATACGAAGTGAGGCTGGCAGCTAACTCTTTTTGGATCCGATCTCACGCAACTCTAGAAAACGCTTGTTTAAGAGAATTCTCTTCGCGTTGAGAGCGCAGCACGTAGAAGGGTACACCGGCCCCCCGCTTCCGGCCGCCGAGAAGGGGAGATAACGCGCGCGCCCCCCACTCGTAAAATCGAAGGTCGCTCGAGGGACCCCCCCCCCCCTCGCGTCTTTTCACGCTCACGAACCACGGGCGGGGCCGATTATATATATACATATACATATACGGCAAATGACGCCGACGCCGACGGCGAAAACCAGCCGCAAGTGTCCATATAATTGCTATCGCAATAAAAAATCATGCGTGCCTTTCACTGACCTAACGTGGCAAACACCAAGAGAACACGGACCATAGGGCAAGCCTCATTGATGGTGCGTAAAGTAATGCAAAGCTAGGATGTCATCACTAACGTCATACTACCTGTGCTCGGCGCGGGGGCACATTGCCTTCTCCCAAGCCCGACACCACCCTACCACGTTCACCACTGCTCCTCCTCATCATTCACCCCTTTTCCTCTACGCTTGACAACCCGCATGCCTCCAACCTCCAACTCACCTCCCTCCTGCACTCGCCTCCGCTATACTACGCAATACCTTCCTTTTTTCTTACCCTCCGCTTCACCCTCACATAATTTCTCCTCACCCTCACTTCCATTTCCCATCCCTTGTTATGTTATAGTATACATGGCTATGCTATGCTTTAACCTCACCATCTTTCTTTCCCTCATCAGCCTCTATCACTTCTCCTCCCACTCCTCTTTCATATCCACATGCTGCCGGGTCATTCCACGCCGAACGACCCAGCCATATTGGCGACCATCTCAAGTGTATTCGAAAAAAAATCATGGTGATTTATTGCACTGAAAACAGCGAACTGCAATAATATTTCGGGGAGAAAAAACTTTTTGGTCACGTGGGAGCTTTTCGAATTTCGCAGAATGTCGTCTGAGTGTTGTTTGGCAGAAAAATAATTTTGAGAGTATTGCTTCTTGTTTCAATACCAAATCTTGTTTAGATATTGAGCAAAGGCGTTTGTGTAAGGTGCTCGAAGCTCAACGATATTACTGAAATTTTTCTTCCTGGCATATACGCCTGTACAAAATTTTCCAAAATGTTCGCTTTTTGCATTTTTCTTTTTTATATATAGCGCTACATACGAATACTCGAGTAATGAATGCTTACTCTACAGAAGGCATCTTACCGTGTACAGCAGGTGCGAGTGCCAAACGAAAACGAACACGTGAAAAGGGGATAGAGGAAGAAAGAGGAAGAGAATATTAGAGAGAAGTAAAGATAGAATGACAGGAAAACATAGACAGAGAGAGAAATAAAGAGGTAAAGAGAGGGAGAGAGAGAGAGAAAATCAATAGAAAGAAAGAGGAAGCGCCCGACTATCGAGTACAGCAGGTGCGAGCGTTAAACTAAAACTCCGCTCGGCGAAGTGTAGCACGTGCAGCACGTGAGAGAAAGAAAGAAATAGAAAGGAAAAGAAAGGGAAACAGAAAGAAAAAGAGAAAGACCAATAGAGAAAGGAAACGCTAGAAAGAAAGAGAATGCGAAAAGTAGAGAGAAATAAAGGGAATAAAGACATAAAGGGATAGAAAGAGAAAAACATAGAAAAAGAGAGACATATATAGGAAGAAACAAACACGAAAAAGAGATACAGAATAAAAAAGAGAGAGCGAGATAGAATTTTTAAGCGCATTAAAAGGGTGACAGTAACTGCCCAAAGGGCAGCAATAATCTAACAACCAAATATTTTGAGCTGAAACGTACGAACAAAAGGTGTCATTGGACACAGGTCATGGACCCCAGCCCATCTGAAACGGTTCAAGCCCGAAATAATCTACATCAGAGACACTGCTGGGGCACTAAGCCCATGCTCGCTTTTCGATTAAGTGACTCCTGCCGTCTCCTCTGTCACTCTTCTTTAATTACACTATAGCAGCCCAGAAAATATTTGGCAGTTTAATTAGCACCACTGTTTACAGAGCTCCGAGAATGGTGGATCGTGTGAACCATCAATGCTAAAGGCAGAGTGGCGAAAGGCAAAGTGTCAGGACATCGTTACTCGCCCCTTTATCTAACATAATCCTTCTCTTACAGGTTATTGTCAGCATTCAACCTCATCAATTATCGTTTCTCATCCCTGTTTATCGGTTACGGTCATTGACCTCCGAACATTTGAATTCGGAGGTAAAGACACTGAATTATCATTTCATGAATTTTAAGCAAAAGCGGTCGATCTCTTTACCCAATCGTGACTGGATTATCTTCACATTACGGCTGCGCTGCGCTAAAGAGGGAGTGAGAAAATATGAACAAATAACACAGATATGCACAAAAAGAGAGGACTAAAAATACTTGCCGAGATTCTTGAAATTTCGCGATAATCTTTTTTTTAGACTATGGATGTGCGCGTTGCCATTAGATCATAAAAGAACGTCATTGTATTCTCATTTGCTTTAAAACGTAGAAAATACCATGAAAATTAATGTAGTGGTTCCCATGGGAAAGCAACTCTACGGTTCCAAGTCAGGCAGGAACGCTCTATTTAAAACATCACTAATGAGTATACCTTCGTGAGTAAAGACTGTGCGCCAGTTTCTGGCTGAGTAGTTTAGCGGATACAGTGTTACGCTGCTATACACTCAATGACGCGGGTTCGATTCTCGGCCGTGGCGGCTCGGTTAAAATTTCGATGAAATTTAACAATACCTGTGCGGCTCGGTTAAAATTTCGATAAAATTTAACAATACCTGTGCACTTGTAAGTGCGCAAACACGTCCACCTGAACTATAGGTCCAGGCCCACGTTAAAAAAAAAAAAAAAAAAAAAAAAAAAAAAAAAAAAAAAAAAAAAAAGCTTCTGGTAGTCAAGAATAATCAGCAGTCAACCACTACGACGTTCCTCGCGATCATATCATGGTTTAGGTGCATAAAATTGCACATTGTGATGTTCGTTTCTTAACTGTTTCGTCAGAGAATGGCAACTTCGCAAGCCCAATAAATCATTGAAGCGTATGCAAGGCAAGAAGTTGCTTTCATATGCGGTGGCGATCGTTCACTTTGTATGACGGTCGTAGTTAATCATTCCTTTGTTGTTGTTTTTTAAAGACGATAGTCTTTCTTGGGATACCTAAACGGAGAAATTTTGGTCTGTCTGTCTGTTTCTCTGTTTGTCGGCACGTCGCACGATTCAGCTAGCTGGCCAAAGTTTAACCCCCTGCCTTACGACCTCCAATCTTAACCGAGAAGATGTGTTCATACGGGTGAGCGTGGGCAATTAAAAATCAAATATTACGCATACCTGAGGCACAACATCAATACCTTAGTACTATTCACAGTGTTCCTTTAAAACAAAATCTATAGATACGTAATTATAAAGATCGTAGTGTTTATTACGCGGCGCTGAGAATGCGCCGCTGTGTACAAAACAAGTCTCCGCCCAGTGATTTAACGACGCTGTGGTGCTGCCACCTGGCAGCAGCATAGTTCAACACAAGCCGATGTTCCCCGGTAGCGCTGTAGATGGCGTCCTCTTCTGTTTTATCAATGCCAGCCAGATGCGGCTGATTCATCGTAGAAGAGCGCTGTCTCAGGCAAGGCAAAACATATATGGCCGCTTGATGAAATACGACCCACTCTACAAGACATGATCAGAGAACGCAGAGAAAAGACCGACGACCAAATTTCAGCGGATAAACGCCGGCGTCCGTCTAAGCGTGCCCGGAAAACGTCCGAAAAACGAGCCCAGCGGCTAGCCCAGCTATTAAATTGTGGTACTCATGCCGCTCATGCAGTGCAGTCGGCACAAGACTATCGTCTTTCGACGACATTTGCAGCGAAGCACGCAGATACGCGGCCAATCTTTTTATCTAAGAAATTCATTTTCGGCAGCCAGGTTCTGTCAAGCGTTCAACAAGTGGTTTTTCACCAATATTAACTTGAGTCGCAAAAATCTCTGAAATAAACTGCGAAGACAAGAGGAACTAAGGCGATGGCATGAAAAGTTCAGGAAGTTTTATATTGCTAGGCTGGACAGAACGTCATTGTTTGAATCCAGAGGCACTTTCTCGATTACTGAAAATAAATGCCCGCAAGAGCATGTTTTTACAAGCAAGCTTTACGATAACAGTGTTGCCTGTGGCCACTAAGGAAAAACGCCATTCCCGACCGTTCTGGCCGGTGAACGCAAAATAAACGAGCTCAAGCGGCCGTGAGTTATGATTTGTCCTTCCGAGTAAGCTACCGCAGCAAACGCAATTTCGAAAGCCATTGCTGAAAAGAGCGCCCCTCTGTAACCAAGTCAATTCGCAAAAAAAACTTTTAATGGCCCGTGAAGACGAAGAGCGCCATCAGTGGTCGCGCAACACTGCTTCGAGCCTACTACACCCACTATCTGCGTCTGCACTAAAGCATTCGAAGCGTTGCAGCAAGCAGGAAGAAAATGATCCGTGAAGAATTACTGGTTCTACGGATTCCCATTATGAAAGATGAGTGAACGAGGGATGTATTATAGGAACCATCGATGCCATCGCTACCAGACAGATCAACGTGACTATTCTGTATAAACCAACACATTCAAATAGGCCCCAAGTTTAGTGCAATTTAACACTACAGTTTACAGACCTATAGAAGAGCGGCCAAGCTATTGGCCTTAATATAATCACTACTCAGAAGAAAAAAATAAAACGAATAACATGGCTTTCGCCTTCATCTTAGGTGAATGCATAAAGCACCACGTGACGTTTTCGTGCCTAATTTCGGTTGTTCCTTCTCTGACTTCAAAAGAAGCTCAGTGTACGTCACTCGGCGCCACCCCATTTGTGAATGTAAAGCGTACCACCAACGCCACTTTCGCCTACCTTTCGTAAACTCTCAAACCCGACAAGATTCCTGATCTCTAGCAGGGACGGACATTTGCAGCGGCTTGCGCTGGCATCGTTGCTCTTCTGTGGATTCCTCGTATACCCTTGTCGAGAACAGACGCTGCAAGGGGCCTTCACTCGCTTGCCGACGCAATGTCGCGAACTCGGTCGAGTCACCCCACTGCCTGGAACTGTCGCGAACATAAAATCATAAAATCGGCTCATCAAGGAAGCTGAGAATTCCATTGTACCTCGACCGCAGTGACGCAAAATAACTGTGCCGCGTGTGGTTAGCAGTGACTTTCACTAACGCATACTCGTAGCAATGTCAGACACATCCCGGTGAGACTCCTGAAACAGTGACGAAACGATAGAACCAACTCTGTGCTTTCGGTCCCAAAGAGGTCCTCAAAAAGTTCAATAAGGTTGACAGCTGGGCTAGTTGGTAATTGATCATTTTAGCGTATGGTGAAGTAGCGCCATTTTCGACAGGGACAAAGAACAGAAGGTGGACACGACACTCGCTACACTCGCAACTGAATTTATTTGAGAAAAAACACTTCATATATATGTCCCCACTCGCCACATATATGAAGTGTTTTTTCGCAAATAAATTCAGTTGCGAGTGTAGCGAGTGTCGTGTCCACCTTCTGTTATTTGTCCCTGTCGAAAATTGCGCTACTTCACCATACGCTAAAAAAGGTCCTCAAAAACAATGTATGTCGTACTGGATTGAACCAGCTAGACAAAAAACCGATTTCAGAAGAGAACATCCTCGAACTATGACCCTACACGACCCAGGCCATCAAGGCAACGGGGGGGCCATTGTTACTGTTTCTAATATTGAACGGACTAAGTGATCCATTGTAAGCGTAGAATGAAAAGGCGCGCATGTTGCACCCTGACAGCACCTTAATCTTTCTTTCTTTTAATCCCTTAATATCTTCCCCTAGTACAGGATAGGAAACCGGATGCGAGTCTGGTTCACCTCCGTTCCTCCTTTTCATCCTAATCCTCCTCCTCACGTGCCCATCGCGGTAGCTTAGTGCCTGTGGCGTTGAGCTTCTAAGCACAATATCGCCAGTTCAGTCCCGGCCCGCCGTGGTGGCCGTCTATAGAAGGAGTAGTGATACGCAAGAAAAAATTGCAAAGTACAGTCCAGTATTTACATTTAATTATCTGCACGTGAAAGAACCCCAAGCGGTCAAAATTAAAGCGGGCTCAACATGATCGCTGCCCCTCATAGCCAGACCGAGATTGTAACGCCAATAAATCCCGACAGAGTAATATGCAACATTTCAGCGCAATCTTCATAGCTACCGCAGTTAAGTTTTGCGAGAAGAACGGCGGTGCTCTGCCAGGAATTACTGCTTTCGTCATTCCCTGTCCACCCCGGTGGAGCAGTGGTTATGGTGCTCGGCTGCTGACCCGAAAGTCGCGGGTTCAATCCTGGCCTTAGCGATCGCATTTCGATGGATGCGCTATGGTAGAGGCCCGTGTACTGTGCGGTTTCAGCGCACGTTAAAGAACACCAGATGGTCAAAATTTCTGGAGCCCTCCACTACGGCGTCTCTCATAATTATATCGTGGTTTTGGGACATAAAACACCAGATGTTACTGTTATTTCATCATTCTTCTCTAGATACAAATTCTCGTGAACAAGAAATGGCGTGACGTATACCTCGATAAAAAGTTATCTTAATCGCTTGTGTTCACTAACTTTTCTCAATCAAACTTCGGGCACGGAATAAAAAAAGTTCTTAAACAATGCCGTTTAAGTTAGTGGACTCTATTGCTATCACTCAAGCGAGCCTCGAACAGAACTAAGACTTCAAACGAACAAAAAAAATTATGACAATGGTGTCTGGTTTCATAGAATTTTTAGCCGGCTTCCTTTAGGGAGCTTTCACTAGGCAGCTAATTTGCATCAAAATGAGACAGTCCCACGCGCGGGCGCACAAAGCGATAGAAAGGGATCACAAAGCAGTTTACCGGTCACCTTAACCGCCTATCGGGCACAAAAGGCAGTTTTTCTTTTCTTTCGGAATAAATTATAATACCTCGAACTGGATGTGCCATAATATGACTGGTGGCGCGAATCAACAAAAAACAACGCCTGAGCAACACAACTGAAAGAAGGCGAAGATAAAAAGGAAAAACGCGCATGTTGGAGCCAATATGCAGCGGTTAAATACACCCCTAATTTATAACACATTTTGTGATTGTGTAGTTGGCTAAGCATGGAGTAGATACTACTCTATGCTTAACCCACGGAGACAAAGTGCAATTGTGACATCCAGGATAACTTGCGCTCCATGTGTTGTGTGTGTTCTCGTTCCATCCTGATGTTTCGTTGTTGTGCGCACCAGGCTAATAGCTACAGTGTATGTATGCAATTAAGTTAACACTCACACACACACACCATGTGCGTGTGCGTGTTCTCACCCTTGCTTGTTTCGTTGTCTTTCAATGTTGCATTAATACGCTTAAGTCAGCGTGCTCGAGCGTACAGCGCGGGTTGACGTCTGAAAAGTAAGTAGATAGTTTTCGTGAGAGTAACGAGCCCTCCTACTCCCTGAAAAGGCACAGCAATTACAGAACCGAATAACCACGGAAAAGAAAAAAAGAACGTGACCAGGATTGCCACCATTAAGGCAGTGCGGAATTCGTTCCGGCTTCAGGAACTGAAGACTTAACTAAACGCCCACGACACGCAACACTACAAACGCTGTCCGCGTCAGCGGAAGCAAAATTCGCATCCAGACCCCACACAGCACACGCCAGGTTAATCCTTAGTCTTACTCGGTCTCTTGCAGTTTTTACAGGAACAGATCATCCACCAAGCGTATACGCTACGCACACGCAGGTTCTTTGTATTATGTCCAAAGGTAGCTCGCGATATTGGACATCGCGTAATTTCAGACAAGCGGTAATCTCCAGGAAATCAGAAAAAATAGTTAATACAACAAACCTGGAGAAGCAGACCATGTAAAAACAAATGCTCTTTTGCTGCCAGGTTGCGCAAAAATTACTGGCATTCCGAAAGCAGCAAGAAGAACGACAAAACGATGGCCGAAGCTAATATTGATGATAATTTTTTCGGGAAACGGCTTGGCGTAAACTAGTTTGGCGTTGTTGCGCAAAAAAAAAGTAATGATAATAACTAGGAGCACTGGTGAAATCTGCAGCAGCGTGAAAAAGACAAGCGTTTCGTTAACTGAAATTTAAGCCTCTAGTATCGTTAAGAAGGGGAAAAAGGCGGCACTAGCAGTTTTTCAGGGATATTGGTTAAAGGATAACTGCCAAGAAAAGCAAGGGTAATCAAAAAAGAAAGATGCTGCCGGTTGCCTTTAGAGATACTAAATTTAGTGTATTGAACGAAGCCCACGTTAAAAAAAAAAAGTAACAGGAACAGTCAAAGACGAGACTGCTCCGACTGCTTGCAATGGCAAACTGAGCATTGTTAGCGTTACATAATCAAATTGTACATTCTGCAAATCTATAGCCATAATACGCGCATTATGGCTGTCTCTGTGCTGCGCCAGCATGTCGTAAAAGACTACTCCTAACACAGAGTAACCCCTTCACGGTAATCGTTGGGCATCTTTGCTTTGTGTAATGTTTCTTTATTTGCAATTGTATTTTTCTTAACAGCGTCTCGAGTCCAACAATACGGTAGTGCACATCAACATCCATGCCGCTTATGTAGAGAAATAAATGCGCAACAAAAAAAAGACCCTGGCGTTCTCGTAATCATTCGCCTTTCTCTTTGAGGCTCAACGTAAAGACAATGTGCCGGGTACTTAGCGACGACTGAGTACTAGACGAAAGACAATCGAAGATATATTAGTACCATTTACAGAACCGGCGGGAGATGGTGTAATTTTTTTTTGCTTGTCCTGGTCATACGAAGTGATGGTAAGTAATGCTATGTGATGCCAAGTTCCACTAGAGTCCAGGACAGGCGCCTCTCGCTGTTTCAGCCGTACTACATTGTGGATTACTTTAAACGAGTATAGTACAAGTCTCACTTGGCAGCGCGACGTGATTCTCGGTAAGCGGCTTCCTTATTGGCTGTGCGAACCTTCTTCGGTCTCCTCATGTCGGAACGAAGGAACGCGTGCGCAGTTGGCCTTTACGTCACGTCTAGGTAGACCAAGCGGTCGCGCGCAGTGTACAGGCAGGCGGGCTGGTGGCGGAGCCGTTTATGGGCTAGCGACGCAGGCGCACAGCTGTGCAACCTGGTTGCTAGGCAATACACGGTGACGTCATTGCGGCGCGGAACTTTTTGTCCGCGTTGGACAGATTACGGTGGGCTTAAACAGCTACGCTGTAAAAATAACACAAACGAACAAAAAACAGTGTGCTTAGAGATGGCCGAATAGTACCACGCACTTATTCTAGCCGAGCAGCGACAAAGTACAAAAGTGTTAGCGTTTGGTATGCGAAATAGACGGCATCACCTTGCGCACGAGTGATCATAGCTAATAGCGTACATAACATACTGGGCTCGCAAACAGATGAAACGTGTTGATAGGAACGAGGTCTCTGTGATAGGTAGCCACGGCAAATTCAGCAGATAATACGCTGATGTTTGACCAGGATAGGCCACAAACCAATGTGTTGTATGGCGTTCTTTGTACAGCTCGGTATAAGCCTAGGAACTGACAACAGGTTGCAGAATTCCACAATGAAACAAGGCACGTCATGGAGTTTTAAAGGCTTAGCGTGTCTTTAGACTTACTATCGCATTAACAGGTAAAATGACCGGATGCCACAAGAATTTAACATGGAGATAGACTCCAAATATATCGATTTTCCTCAGTGGTTGAGCGCACGTGAGAATGCGTAATGGGCAACTCCGGCATTTTTTTTTTTTATATCCACTGATCTCAGTGCAATTTTTCATGTTCTATTTCGAACTCTATGATATGTTCGATATCCTCGTCAAGTATTGATATGGAGGGTTCTCGCCAAATATTGCAGTAATGGATGGATGAAAAAAACTTTATTAATTGTCCGACAGATTAATGGCCCGGGCTCAAATCTCCCATGTCGGGACACCAAGGCCTTGCCTCTGCGCAGCTTTACGGGCCTGCTGGACTACCCGGAGTTGGTCGGCGAGCTAGGAGCTGCGCAGAGCGGTTTCCCCACCTCGCTTAGAGAACATCGCGACTATTACGTTTAGCTTTAGCCTCGCATTCCCACAGCATGTGCTTAAGCGTAGTAGTGTCTGTCTGAGAGACCTTACATATGCTAGTGCTATAAATCTCAGGGTACATTCGGTGATATAGCAGTAGATCGGGGTAAGTGTTAGTTCGCAGCTGTCGCCAGGTAACTCCTTGAGCTCTTCATCGATTATCATAACACGGAGATTAGAATCGCCGGGCTAAGTAGAACGCCTTGGTCAGTTGGTTGTATAACGTAAGTCGATCCCGGTCCTCATACTTTTCGACAAGGCCATCGCCTCCTGCACGGGCTGAAAACACTTTAAACACCTCAATGTTCCTGGAGCTTTTAATCAGAAACCGTCACCAGACAGCTCGCAAAAAAGTGCTACGACGAATATTACCCTACACTTAGCTAAATAACCATATTGTGAACATTTTTTCTACTAAGTTCAGAAACGAGTGATTAAGGCGTTATGATATTTTAGTAATTCGTACACGACTTTCTGACTTTCAGCGCGCGCTCAGCTAAACGACGATACGCAAGGGCAAGAAGAAGAAGCGGTACATCAAGTACAGCATGGAAAGAAAATTTTAGTAATCTTAAATAAATGATTATAATGAACAATTTTTACTCATATACATCAAGGCACAAGCAAGCCAGCTTTTATAATACGGCGCGTTACTAAAGTTTCTCGCTCTATCAGTATCCAATTTGCATTGCAATAAACTGGCACTCCGTTGTGCTTCGTGAAAAAAAAGAGACTTGCACAAGAAAGTAGCTTACTTACCAGAATTCCTCGCGGGACTGCTTTTAAAAAAGAGGAGTATGCAGCGCGCCCAATGAAGACAAAATGCGCCGAGATAATGCTCCGATGCGGAAGGACCGAAAAGAATGGCTCCCAACTTGAGGTCACGTGGGATAAAAGAATAAGTAACTGAAAAAAAAATCAGCCTAGTCTCGCACGACACGTTCGCTGTGGAAACACGCCTACAGTAAAATTGAAATTCTTAGAGAAAAAAGCTGGCAGATCCCACGCACTGTGGGAATCGATGTAATGCGAAGCAGCCAGGAAGGAACAAATCATGCTTTACATAATTTGCATGTCATGTTTTACATGTTAGGACCTGTAATTTATGTTCGTCATAATGTCACGTCGCGCAATACCAATTTTGGTGTATATCAAACTAGCGAACTGGACGCAAGCGCACCATGAGCGTGGCATGTGAATGGCGTTGTAGATGACATGCATGCCAAGATTTTCATTTACCACCTGCCACTTACGTTCGTTATACAGTCGCATCACTCAATACCAAATTTGGTGTATATCAAGCTAACGAAACGGCCGCGAGCGCGCCAGGAGCGTGGAATGCAAGTCATGTCGCTCATGACATGTCATTATTTCCATATTACCACTTGTCATTTATGTTCGTCATACACGTCACTCAATCCCATGTTTGGTGTGTATCAAGCTAACGAAACGGCCGCGAGCGCGCCATGAGCGTGGCATGCAAGTCATGTCGCACATGACAATTCATGATTTCCATATTGCCACTTGTCATTTATGTTTGTCATACAGTCATGTCACTCAATACCAAATTTGGTGTATGTCAAGCGAACGAAACGGCCGCGAGTGCGCCATGAGCGTGGCATGCAAGTCATGTCGCACATGACAAGTCATGATTTCCATATTACCACTTGTCATTTATGTTCGTTATACAGTCACGTCACTCGATCCCAAGTTTGGTGTTTATCAAGCTAACGAAACGCCCGCGAGCGCGCCATGAGCGTGGCATGCAAGTCATGTCGCACATGACAAGTCATGACTTCCATATTACCACTTGTCATTTATGTTCGTCATACAGTCACGTCACTCAATCCGAAGTTTGGTGTATATCAAGCTAACGAAACGGCGGCGAGCGCGCCATGAGCGTGGCATGTAAATCATACTTTTCATGAAAAGTTAGTCATGATTTTCATGATATGACCAGACATTTATGTTCGCCATATGGTCATGTTATTCCATACCAAATTTGGTATAAATCCCATTAACGATACGGCCAGGAGAGCACAAAGTCGTAGGCGGATGGATAGATAGATAGATAGATAGATAGATAGATAGATAGATAGATAGATAGATAGATAGATAGATAGATAGATAGATAGATAGATAGATAGATAGATAGATAGATAGATAGATAGATAGATAGATAGATAGATAGATAGATAGATAGATAGATAGATAGATAGATAGATAGATAGATAGATAGATAGATAGATAGATAGATAGATAGATAGATAGATAGATAGATAGATAGATAGATAGATAGATAGATAGATAGATAGATAGATAGATAGATAGATAGATAGATAGATAGATAGATAGATAGATAGATAGATAGATAGATAGATAGATAGATAGATAGATAGATAGATAGATAGATAGATAGATAGATAGATAGATAGATAGATAGATAGATAGATAGATAGATAGATAGATAGATAGATAGATAGATAGATAGATAGATAGATAGATAGATAGATAGATAGATAGATAGATAGATAGATAGATAGATAGATAGATAGATAGATAGATAGATAGATAGATAGATAGATAGATAGATAGATAGATAGATAGATAGATAGATAGATAGATAGATAGATAGATAGATAGATAGATAGATAGATAGATAGACAGACAGACAGACAGACAGATAGATAGATAGATAGATAGATAGATAGATAGATAGATAGATAGATAGATAGATAGATAGATAGATAGATAGATAGATAGATAGATAGATAGATAGATAGATAGATACGCTCAAAGTCGCCGAAGTTCGCTAAGAAATGCTTCGCATTTAAAATCCACGCATCTCCACGAAGTGAATGATGACGAGTGGGCGAAGCTCTGGGTATCGTATGGGTGAGTAACCATACGTTGCCCGCTCAACTATACGTCTGTGAAGATGTAGTTGAGCGTTTATCAGCCATGTTTTCTTTTTTTTTTTTTTTTTTTTTTTTTTTTTTTTTTTGTGAGTGAACAACTAGCGGTCATTTCACTACATTATGCTGGGTATTTCCGCACAGGATCACTTTGCTGGAGACGCTACCATGTTTGACGATCGTTCGACGTGCGGCGTTCCTGCACCAGCATCAAGAGTATTTTTTATTTTTTTTGCTAGAAATGAGTACAACCAAAAACAAACTGTGCATGCATTTTGGACCTAATATTTGATTCAATTTATGCAAAGATTCAAGCTCATCGATTGCAGGGTAATTTTTTATTTATTTACACGCTAATTAACACTAATTACTGAAACTCACACAAAACAACATATTACTTTATTTCTTTCTTGGAATGTAATATTGAGTGTCTTGTTATTATTCCATGCGACTTTTACGCATTTGCAGGCAGTGCATCATAATTCGCGCCTGAAGGGGATATATATATTAACGCGATAGCGTTAAAGAGCTCGTTTCGCAAAAATTCCGGCGTCGGTGTCCGCGTCGTTGGTTGTGAGCGAAAAATCATCTTGTCCGTGACCGAAAAATCGAGAAAGATGCAAATAAAATAAATAATAAAATTTTTCGGGTCCGAGTGAGGATCGAACCCGGGTCGTCTGCGTGGCAAGCAGGTGTTCTACCACACAGCCATGCCTCTGCTTGGATATACTGTGAAAATAACTTCCTCTGCTTGGAAATGGAGTGAAAATAACTTCCATGCTTCGCAAACGCAAGCGTCCTTTATATAGGCGTCGCAATATAACATGTAATATCCCAGGAATATTGCGTGGTACAAGCGTACATTGCCATCGGGCGTCAGAATATGTGACTATCATAACGATTCCATAGTTTAAAGCCAGCCACCCATTACAAACGGCGCACACCTTACTGCGCGTATTCCCTTAACACCACGTAGTGGGTGCATAGCAAGTTCGAAAACATTTCCCACATTTTCCGCGCATAATTTCTTCTGGTTTAAAGCATACTACCCATTACATAGTATGCACTAAGTCATTGAAGTACGCAGTAGGGACGGGATATCGCTATCGCGTTCAACTCTTAAAGGCGAAGCTTAAGGGTCCCCCAATTTTTTTCTTTTGCTTTACGGTTCTAATGCGATGTAGCGCATGCGTAATACCATGCAAGTGTATTTAAATACTGTGGGTGTTACGAAAATAATCAGTTGTTGGTAGCACCAGTCCTTTGTCAGCTCTACTTTTTTGTGCTCGTCGATATTTAGCGCTTATTCTATTAGTGTTCATATAGCATAGTCTTATCAAATCACAATGGCGTGCGATTGATTTTAACTATCCAAAACAGCATGTAACTTTTGAGCACACGGCCGAGAAATCTATAGTGAAAGTATACTAATTTTATTATCAGAGTCCTGTGGCGCGTTGTGCTACTGTACCGACTTAAAGACCGAAAAAATAATTTAATTTCACTAGAAGTAATGCCACTACTGCATCCATGAGTTTTTCTTTCTTACAAATTACTGAAACAATCGTCAAAGCGCCTAATACTATTAGGCCTAAAAAGTTTGACATCTGAAATTCTGCCACCATGTATTACATCGCGTGGTTCCCGGCTCACATGGGCGACGACGTGCTGCCGGGCCGTCCGAACCCCAATGAGGTTGCTCACCGTCGTGCGCGAGAACTCACGCGCCGCGACGACGGTGTGAGGCTTCATTGGATTCGGAAGAGATCGAGGGCACAGAGACCCCTTATTAACTTTTCACGAGATCGTCTCCCACTATAGAGAGGAACGCAGGCGCTACCCGCCTCCACACCCAAAACTATGCAGAGCTCAAGCGATGACGCTTAGGATGCTTCAGACGAGGTCATATCCCTCGAGAGGTTTCTTAAGCCGGATTAATCAAGATATTGATCCACAGTGCCCGGATTGCGGGGAGGCATTTAGCACTCTAGCTCATATGCTCTGGCAGTGTACTGCGTTACGGGACACGTCACACACCAGCGAACAGGACTGGGAAGACGACATCGCAAGTACTGCTCTCGATATCCAGTCAACGGCCGTCCAGAGGGCCCGTGAAAGAGCGGAGAGGCATGGCCTCCCGATTCCGACATGGGAGCAGCCAGCGGCGAGCCGAGGACCCCAGCGGGTCCTTCCCGGCTAGTCCCTCAGGACTTCAATAAAGTTCTTTGTCTGTCTGTCTGTCTGAAACTTAGACAAAAAAATTGAAATAAAATCAACACTGCATCCATGAATTTTCACTTATTTACTGACGGATGAAACAACCGTCAAAGTGCCTAATATTATTTTAAATCTCACTACATTCACATAAAGTCTCGTGAGAATTCGAGCGCTGGACAACCAGACATTAGGGACTCGAAGCCCCCTCGATGGGCTATCTTTACTTGGCGGAGGTGAGGCTATAATGGAACGGTACATGTTAGACAGCAAGGCCGTTGAATTTTATAGTGAAGTAAGTAGTTAGTGTTAGAAGCACCCGAAAACCTCATGCTGCGTTTTCAGGTGTCCAAACAAAGCCCAATAATTTAACAAGTCTTATCAGGAACAAACATGTAGCATCTTCACGACACTGTGAATCCATATTTTGACACGTCTGAGATCATTTTAGATTAAAATAAGCTGACTAGCTTTAGTTTCTGCTTGTGTATAGACGTCTAGTGAAACTTTTATCAAGTTACCCGCAGATATGAGAGAATCAACGGTGGTAGTAACTACATTTTTGGAGCGTAAATACCATTATATGTGTCACCATAGGCGTGCGCAGGGTTCCCCCTTCAGGGGGGGGGGGGGGGGGGCGAAGGTAGGCGAAGGCTCGTCGCAGCGCTCCCCTTCCCTATTAAATCAATGCATGGGGCAGACTTTGCGCCCCTCCCCCCCCCATTCTTAGGCGACTAGGGGGGGGGGGGCCTCTGCCCCCCCTCGTGCGCACGCCTATATGTGTGTCACCACAGCACCAAGTTCGAAGTGTGTCAGTTAATTTTAAACTTCACCGTAACTTGCCTACCAAAACCTTCTATAGCAGCGCTAACTGTGTGTCATCTAAATTGTAATTTTGCGTAGTATCGGCGTCCGTCGCTGTGCCTTTTATATACAGGGAGAGGCAGTGCAGATAATGCAAATGATCGCCTGATGCATTATGCCTGCTCTATTGTCACCATAAATTTTCTACTTCCTTCGTACCAAATCCTGCACTCCCATCACAAGTAAGCTGCCAACTCGTAGAAAAAGCACGTGCTGCGTGACGCGAGCTGGCAAAGAGTGTCCCACACTCGACGTCATCGCTACCAGTGGATCTGGCTAACACTACCCGATTTCTGTGCACAGCAACACTGAACGAAGTGGACGGGAGGGCGACCGCCGCCATAGCTCAATTGGCGGAGCGTCGAGTGCGTTTTCAGAAGGTTATAGGTTCGGTCCTTACCGGCTGCAAGTCGTCTTTCCGTCCACTTGAAGTTTTTTAGATTTTTATTATATTTACTACGCTACAGTTCAAGACTACAAATGATGTCCCCGTGGATATAGCTTCCCTGGGTTAATTTATTGTTGGTTTCAATAGGTTGTGTCTAACAAAGAAAACGAGCCCTCATCAATTCCCCTTATTTCTTTCAAGCATTGAAGCCTGCAACAGTAATATTCCTGCTGCTAACAACATTCAGATCAATGCTACTCTCTTTCGACACATCGTTTTATCTAAAAATCGCAGATAACGCAGAACACTTATTCATTCTTTGAGAGAAATAGAAATTCAGTGCGTGTTACGTCCGAAACAATGCGTGATACCTATGCCCCTTCATTCCTGCCTGTTTTCTTCCACTCGCAAAAAAAAATGTTTTCACATCAGGGATTTCGGCGCCTATATCGTTCCCGACTAAAATAAAGTAAGGCGGTACATGGCAGCAGCTCTCCCCGAAGAGGAGAGAACTTCGTGTCGATCGGTCCATCACTCATCATCCAATTTCCTGCCGTCCCTTTCCGTGTTCGGTCATCGCGTGGGTGAGCCCCGCCAACAAGTTCGAGAACAACGCCCCCGCAGTGTCTGCGAACTGCGATGGGATGCAGCTAAACGACTTGTGGCTGGGCCTACCTAGAATTCACTTGGGGGGTCTGCGTACGGCCTAATACGGCGCGCCTGGTCAGGGCGGCCGAAAGTTCGACATCTGCCGACAGCGAGTTGAAGAGAGTTACTTCGTAGGCTCACTGAGCACGGTCTTTTCTTTTCAGGTGTTTGCTTGGTACGTGGACAGGAGAGTTGTAGATTGGGACAGAGATGTCCGTCTGCTCAATGAAAGTTTTGTGCGAGTGGGAGCTTTGAACAAACTTTTGTTCAGCGTCGAAGACTTGTAAATCAGTTTTCTTAAACTTTGAAGCCACAATTATCATAAGGCGCTACCGCTAGGAAGTCACCTGGTGTCAAACAAACATTGAGATAGAGAAAAACGAGATACAATAATGCGTATTGAGGTGCTACAAAGGTCGGAATAGCTGCACGCGGCGCGTCAACCCGGAACTAGATAGCGACAATCAGCGCAACCGATATCGTCAATTCAACCCTCCCAACAAGTTGTAGCGCCGGTAGGCATAGGAACAATAACTCTTGTGTTTCTTTGAGTGAACGTCTCAGTGACCAAGCAAAAACAACAAGCCTTTCTTTTCCTCGTTTTTATGTGCTACTGAGGTGATGTCATGGCGATAACTAGTATGCTATCACTCGAGGTGGCGTCGCGAGATAGGCTTCCTGTTGTCAGTTGACGACACGCTTACAAAACGTAGCACATCTCCACCTTTACAAGTTGAATCTTTGAGGTGGCCGTCCTAGCCTGGCGGACTGGCAAAGCACCGGCTGTGGCTCAGGGTGACAAGGCGGTGGTGATCCCGCCGAAGCGGCGTCAGCCCTTCTGGCTAGCTTGCGCGAAGTTTCTTCAGTAGTGGCGGATGCTGTGGCAACCGCTTGCTGCTTCTTGTCAAAGTCCTTGGGGGTGCGTGGTCGCAGTTGGTCCGCATGACGACGTTGCTCGCCGTCCGGCATGGATCAGAGACCCTTGCGTTTTGTGACCACTTTAGGAAACCATCTCAGCTGGCGGTGGAAACTTCTTAGCCACACAGGCTGCCCTGCAAAGAACAGCATGGCAGGCGAGCGTGCTTCAAAATGCGGTTCACTGCCAGCACTCGGCAGGCAACAGTAGAGCCTGGTCCGTAGCTGGTACACCAACAGCCGTTCAGATGGCTTTTCCCAGCCTTGATGGGTGTCCGTCGGCAGCGGCATAAAAACCAGCGGAGGTGGTTTACGAAGCTGCCCTCTTGAGGTTTTCGAAAGCCTTCCTGGACCATGCAGGCGCCAAGCATCGTTCTATAAAAGGGAACCATGTGTAGATGCGAAGCAGCGGGCGCTAACGCTTACACTGGCGGCGGCGTTGACGCTCGCGGTCATCGCAGCGTTGCGCAGGAGAGAAAACTGGGGAGGCGTAAAGCACGTAGTGATGGAGTGGTGTTTCCTACTGGAACATGCCAATCGCTGCTAATGGGCAATGAGAGACAGAAGACTCCGACTGGACACAGAGACCCGCACTCCGCTTTTAGTTAACGCGCACGCTGCGTATTTTTATTGTTCAACAACGCACAGGAGAAATCCCCCACCGGCACCACCTTGCAGTTCAAGATCCAGTGCCATATATACGGGGGTGGCCAGTGAACGGTAGTTCAGCGCGAGCAGTCGGTTTTTTCAACCAAGAAACTCGCTAGCAGACGCTGCCTGCGTCGGCGTCGCGAGGCGAGAGAGGGGGGGAGCGTAGGAGAGGAGAGAGAGGGGGGGACGCGCATGCGCAGTGGGGAGTGTGGACGCCGCGGGCAGGGGATGCCTAGAGGAGAGAGGGGGAGCGTAGGAGGGGAGAGAGGAGGGGACGCGCATGCGCAGTGAGGGTGTGGTTGCCGCGGGGAGGGATGCTAGAGAGAGGAGGAGAGGAGGTTTTTTATTTTTATTTTTTTGAAAGGGTCTGCGCATGCGCAGTAAGGGTGGTCACGCGGCACACCACCACCACCACCGGATTAAGCTTCGGCATAAGATGCTTCACATCTGAAAGTATTGTCAAGTGCAACGACAAACTTCCCTCCGGCTTCACCACTGCATCTAAACCATCGATGCCCCCTTGGTGTCCCATTCGACCCACAGTCGATCTCATTGTGCCAGGAATTCGTAACGCTCTGCTGCACGTGGTTGGAGCAGCACGTGATTGGAACGCCCTGCCCGATGAAGCTGTATCATCCACAACTGTTTCTTTATTCATGAATGCGATAGCGAATCTGCCAGACCATGAACATTTTTTTCTTTTTTTTTTCATTGACACTGCATCTAATCTCTACTGTGTGTGCCTGAGTTGCATTGCTTTGCTATGTTCAGCACTAGCTCCTTTGTATATTATTTAGTGCGCATTTTTGCTCATTGTGTCGGTGTATTTGTTGTTCATGCCTTTTAGGAGCTTGCTCCTTTTGCTGGGGGTTGTCTCTCGTCCCTCCCGTTGTGTACGCTAGTTCTCATTGCTCCCGCTAGAGGCGCAGCTGTGCTCCCGGTTGATTTGAATGGCGAAAGGTCCCCGCGATGAGCGTCACCACGGGTATCGCTACCCTCCCAAGCCCGATCACCTGCCCGTGCTCAACCCAGTGGAAGAACGCCTGATCGCTCCTCGTCTACCCTTCATGAGCATCAGGCGTTTGACTCACGGTGGTGGCCAGGACCGCATTAAGGGGCAAGTTGTTAACGTTCCGATCAACGTACCGAACACCGTGCAGTGCCTGCCGCGTAACGTCCCCGACGACGCAGCCTGCGACGTTCACTTCAAGCGCCGGCTCATTAATAAGCCTTCCTACAAGAAGGGTCTCCTCGAGAAACACCACGTACACGCCTGGCTAGAACATCTGGAACATCCTCCACTTTACAAATATCTCAAGATCAAGATCGACTGGAGCCGCCTCGTGCGTTTCGAAGAAAACAAAGGCGGTGATGACGGTGATGATTTAGCAGATGTAGAGAGGATTCACGGTTTACCGGATTTAACCTCTGGAGGAAGCTCCTTCATCATCATTCACTTCGTGGATATGCTGTGACTTTTTTATTAGCAAAACAGGCTCATTCTGTGAAAAAAAAAAAAAAGAAGTGTTGCATGGACCCATGTTTTCAATGTTTGTAAATTACTACTCTTCTTCTGGATTTTTTCCCCGACGCACTTTTTTTGTTATACGCCTATTCTGTTGTTTTCTTGCATTGGAAAACGTAACATCAAATGTATGTGTAATCCACTCCTGCCTACGGCTTCGCATACAAGTCGGCAGTATTGACTAAATAAATAAATAAATAAAATCTGAACAGTCGTCGCCTATGCTGAAGGAACTGTCTCTGCTTCTTTTGCACGAGAGGTATGCGGACAATGTACACATATATACCGATGGTTCCATAAACCGCCAGTGTTCGTCCGGCGCAGTGGTTGTGCCACCAAGAGCTATTACCCTCAGCTTCAGGACTGGCCGCCCCACGATGTCGACAGCTGCGTAACTAGCTGCTCTGCACGCTGCACTTTGTTTAGTCAATCGGGAACCACCTAAACAATGGTCGATGTTCAGCGACTCCAAGGCAGCCCTACAATCTGTGCTATCAGCTCTGCGTCGCGGGCTATAGGAACAGCGCGTATTTGAATTTCAGTGTTTTCTTCATACATCGCATGAGGAAGGGCACCACGTGACGTTTCAGTGGCTGCCAAGTCACTGCGGTGTCATAGGGAAAGAACACGCCTATAATGCCGCTCAGGCAGCTCTTGAAGGCACACAGGAAGATGCCATACCACTTTCAAGGTCTGACGCTGGCAGCAGTCTTCGAGGACTTGCACGGGAGGTCACGCTCTCTCTATGGTGCCCACCAAGCAGCCAGACCAACCAGACCAATCAGCAACACCACCTGTGCTCTTCGATGCATCTCTATATGGCAACTGGACTCCACTGAAGAGAGGCCACACTGCTTTATCGTTTATGGCTAGGTTTGGCATTCACGAAATCTTTTTTCCGCATTGGAATGGCCGACAACGCTCTTTGCGATGCCTGTCGTCTGTCGTTGCGAGGAGACGCTACGCCACATTATGTGTGACTGTCCGGTCTATAATGTTCAGAGACAATCACAGGCGTCCGTTCTAGCACACCTTGACAATAGAAAAATGTCCGTTGAAACTATTATTGCATGTCGTCGACAGAGGACATCACAGCTGAAGGCGACGAAGGCACTACTGAAGTTTTTAAGAAAAATGTACTTGGACAAGTAGCTGTGACAGTGATGTCGCATATCACTCCAGAGTGATGGACTGTGACTTACTCCGTGTTTTGTGTTTGTGTTATGCGCCATCGTTCTCTCTCTTTCTACTTTTTCCTCTCCCTCTTTCAATCTCCCCCATCCCGTTCCCATGTGTAGGGAAGCAAACCGGTTATCCGGAACTGCTTAACCTCCCTGCATTTCCTTCTCTACTATTTCTTCTTCTCTTCCTTGACCATGCGGTTCACACGTTACACCAGGCCATTCGAGTGCGGGTCGAATGGCCTGGTGTAACGCGTCGCCGCTCTGAGGATGCCTGGAAGCTCAGTGGATCCCTCGCAACATGCATCCTCAACATCACCGAGGAAGGCGGTAATTTGATAAACACCGTCAGGAACAACCAGCGTAATGACCTGCATGCACGATACGTGGACGCAGCCAAGTATCTGGGACGCAACACCTTGGCGATTAACGTCACAGACTATCGCGATTAACATCACGGACTATAAGGGTACGGTACAGGCATCGTCGACCATCCTCGCCAAACGCGCGGACACACCCGAAGAGGCTGCAATAGCACTCGCCACTTAGACGAGCGAGTATCCCACCATGGTCTTTGCCGACTCACAAACAGCGTCACGGAACTACCCGAAAGGCAGGGTCTCCACGATAGCAATAGAAATACTTCAACGCATCGACACTCCTTCCCTACACCTGCATCGTATGGGTTCCAGGTCACGACGTCCTCGAAGTGAATGAAGCGGCACACACCACTGACCGCGCATGCTTCATCCGGGCCTTCCCGCACGAGATCCGAGGCACCTTCCACACAACACCAGCAGCAGAAACGGGATCGGTGCCCCCTAACCTCCCTAACCTACACTGCATTGCTGCAACATTATTGGCTCGAACGCAGGTTACACCCTCCCCCACATCCCAAACTAGTGCGAGACGAAGGTACCGACTGCAGGTGACTTCACAATAATACGTTCACTAACGGCATCCTTTTGCATCATATCAGACCAACGTTGCAAAGCTACATCTTCCCCCACTCCAATGTGACAGACACTCGGGCACACCTCCTATTGCCGTGCAAAGCAAGCGTCCCAGCGCTACAAGCAACAGCAACAGATGCGGACCCAAACCTCCTCAGTGAAGAGTGGGAGGCGGCGATGTCCAAGCCGGACCTAGTCGACCAGCGTCAACTTGTCGCCCGAGCCCGGTGGGCGGTCCAGGCCAGAAGGTTCCTGGAATAAGGGGCCCTCCCATCTTCACTCACAAGCTTTTCTGCCATAAATGTTTTCGCTCTTTCTTAGTTGGAGATTGTCATAGCCATATGATTTTGTGGCACCTTCGTAGACTCATCTCCTCTTTCATACCCCGTTTCTCTTTCCCAAGGACAGGGTAGCCAACCGGAGATCTCCTCTGGCTCACCTGTCTGTCCTCCTTCCTCGGTCTCCGTTTTTGGAGCAGAATTACGATTTCGCAAATTTTGCACATTGTTCGGTATCTACCCAGTTTTCACTAACCTTTTTAAAGGAGCTTAGGCCCCGAATCAAGATTGCTGCTTCGGCAATCACTGAAAGCAAATTTTCTCCCCTAAGTGCAACACATCGTTCAAATCGGTTTATTGGTTGTTTTCTAGAAGCACTCGTATTTATACAGGTGCAGTTTGAATTCAACCTGACCTAAATCAGCTTTTTACGTTAATATGATTCTATAACTGAATCCTGCGCTGGCCGTTCTAGTCAGCTGCTGCTTACCAGGCACAGAGATGTCGAAGGGATCCTTGTGAGAGGTTGTTACAGAATGAAGGGAAGAAGATAAAAATGGTGCTGCAGTGCAAAATAGCAGCAAATGCTCCCTTATGGCTTCTGAATTCTACTTCCGTCTAAGAGGAACAGCGAGATTGGTCCTAGGGGGAGCTGATGCATAAAGTGGGGCGCCATAACAATTTGCAGCTACTGCCGAGAGTAGGCTTCACCGCAGTACTTTTTGCTTTACGGCGCAGCCTGCCATCAGCTATGTGCGAGAGGTGGCCTCTGGCGGGATTTTGTTAGTGCGTGAAACATTTCGGCCCGTCGTTCAGCGCACGAGGCCGTTCATTTATTTTTTGTTTTGTTGTGTTTTTTGTGCTCGTAGAAACATGTAATGCAGAGAGGGCGCCACCAAGAAGAAAATGCCAATTACGAGAGGGTCACGCGAAGCATAGCGCTCACAGTTTTAATGGGAGGCCGGCAGCACATATTACGAGACGCAGTGACCCGGCGACTGCAACTGCGCGAAAATAAAGAAAAAAAACAGCCGCCACACCACTCACGACTGTGCGAAATGCGCCAACCAGCTACTTCAGATGACTTGTTTACCTCTCGGTCAAAGTTTTCGCTATCGTAGCTACGTGAAAGTTTGCACCATATTATACGGCATCCCCTCGAATAAAGACGAAAATTAAACGAAGAAATGTGCGCAACATTCCCCGATATGCGATGGCTATTGCGACTTTTAGGCAACGTCTCACCGGCCATTGCGCCGTCTTTTAAGCGGGCAGTAGGTGCGGTGAAGAGGCCATTACAAGCAAGCGATGGAGAACTTCGCAGACGACAACCATTTCAACTGCAGCCGCAGCAGCTGGAATAAAAAAAGTCGAGTGGGCGTAACCTATTTCCTGGAACTACTGTAGCGTAAAATAAACTGGACGCAGGAAGGACAGGGAAACGTGAACGCTTGATAGCAACTCTCTGTTTACGTTCGTAAGACGGCTGTTTTCAATATATGGTACGTACGCTTGTCAAGTCGAGGCAGCCGTGGCGTTACCCATTTAAGTAAACATCAGTGTCGGTTCTCTTGAGACTCACTCACTCACTCACTCACTCACTCACTCACTCACTCACTCACTCACTCACTCACTCACTCACTCACTCACTCACTCACTCACTCACTCACTCCACTCACTCACTCACTCACTCACTCACTCACTCACTCACTCACTCACTCACTCACTCACTCACTCACTTCCTACCTCCCTCACTCACTCACCAAATCAATCAATCAAAGAATCAGTCAATCAATCGAAATCGAATGACTAGATCTGTTACTCGCTTTATATTTACTTGCACGAGTCCTTAGCACTCACGCACTCACAAGAGGCACTTAACACCTCATTAGTAATCTAGCATTAACAAGGAAGGAAGGAAGCAAACAGAAAGGGACAAGGCAGGGAGATTAACCAGAAAGACTTCCGGTTAGCTACCTTACACTGGGGGATTAGGGAAGGGGGAATAGAAAGAGGAGGGAAGGGAAGGAAAAGAGAGAGAGAGGCAGTGAACTCAGTAAAATTTAATGAAAACCTACGCATAAAAAACAAGTTGATGTCTGCAAAAATCTATAATTATATTCGATTTCCACCAAAGAACAGAGCAGCAGAACTACTTACTGTTCGTACCACACAGTTCCAGTAATCGTGATTCAGGCCGGCTCCACATCCACCCTGCCAATGGCAAGCGATTCTTACTAAGAAAGAGTTTCTTGAATTTCAAGAATACTGCAAAAAATGTGCAACGTCCCATCACCGCTTTTCTCGTGTCCTTTGCAGATAAACACGAAAAAAAAAAACATGTTTGATCCATCCGTCATAGGAATCGGTATAACACGAAAGTGAAACGTGTCCTTACATGTTTACTGTGCAATGATATAAAATAGTTTGCACAATGTCTATTGGTGTTTGACAGTTATAGCACCGTTTAAAGTGGATGCATCCACTTTGACGCTTGGTTGTACATCTGTATCCCGACGACTAAGACGCAATTAAAGTCCCCGCGAAGTTACTCACGCGTCGCAGAGCTACCGTTGGTATTGATGGATGCTATGAGAGACGCCGACGCTGAGGGTAAGGTCGCCACCTGGCAGTGTGTTAATGCGTCGACAAAACGGCAATTTTCCTATTTGAAACGCGCCGAATGAGACGGACGCGTAGAAACGACGCTCTGAAGAAACTAATCGCGGATATCACAGTTATGATGCATTACTTCACTTCAGCAAGAGCCACGGTGATAGAACAAACAGGTGGCCAAACGCGCCGCTTCGCCAATGCATCGCGCGTGTGACGAACTCGCTCGAGTTGCCGCCACTTTTCCGCAAGGTGGCAGTAGGGGTACTCTAGGCCGATTTCACCGCTCCGGCGCGTTTGAGAGCACGTGCACAGCGTCCATTGAGACTGCATTTTTACGTCTCCGGCTTTTAAGGCGAAAGCCTTTAATGTCTCATGCTCACGTCCGTCCGGTGTCCGTCCGTCCGGTGGTGGTGGTGTGCGTCCTGACCACCCTAAATGCGCATGCGCAAGCCCTCCCCACGCACCTCCTCTCCAACGCTTCCCCTCTCTCTCCTCTAGGCATCCCACCCAGCGGCGTCCACACTCCCACTGCGCATGCGCGTCCCCTTCCCCATCTCTCTCCTCTAGGCATCCCTCCCTGCGGCAACCGCACCCTCACTGCGCATGCCCGTCCCCTTCCCCTCTCTCTCCTCCAGGCATCCCTCCCGCGGCGTTTACACACCCAATGCGCATGCGCATCCCCTCCCCCCTCTCTCTTACGCTCCCCCTCTCTCGCCTCGCAACGCCGACGCAGGCAGCGTCTGCTAGCGAGTTTCTTGATTGAAAAAACCGACTGCTCGCGCTGCACAACCGTTCAACGCCGACGCTGGCAGCGTCTGCTAGCGAGTTTCTTGATTGAAAATACCGACTGCTCACGCTGCACAACCGTTCACTGGCCACCCCGTATATATAGGCACTGGATCTTGACCTGCAAGGTAGTGCCGGTGGGAGATTTCTCCTGTGCGTTGTCGAACAATAAAAATTCGCAGCGTGCGCGTTAACTAAAAACGGACTGCGGGTCTCTGTGTTCGTCTCTGTGTTCAGTCCGAGTCTTCTGTCTCTCATTGCCCATTAACAGCGATTGGCATCTTCCAGTAGGAAACACCGGTCCATCACTGCGTGATTGCGCCGCCACAGGTTTCTCTCCTGCGCAACGCTGCGATGAGCGCCAGCGTCAACGCCACCGCCAGTGTAAGCGTTAGCGCCCGCTGCTTCGCATATACACATGGTTCCCTTTAGCGGGAGATGGTGTAATTTTAAGGCGAAAGCCTTTAATGTCTCATGCTCACGTCCGTCCGGTGTCCGTCCGGCGTCCGTCCGGTGTCTGTCCGGCATCCGTCCGTCCGTCCTCCGTCCGTCGTCCGTCCGTGTGTCCGTCCGTTCATCTGTCCGTCCGTCCGTTTGTCCGTCCGTCCGTTCGTCTGTCCGTCCGTCTGTTCCTTCGTCCGTCCGTCTGTCCGTCCGTGGGTCTCTCCGTCCGTCTGTCCATCCGAGCTCTGGCACGGAATCAGGTGGCCGCCGGGGTGCTCAAACGGACGGTGGTCGCGTCGGACTCTACGGCGCTCGCGTTTTGCTTGCGTAGCGTCGCTGTGCCCAGCCCTTGCAATCATTCTGACCGACGCTGCCTCAATGGACACATCCGTCTGCGGAATACACTTTCGATTTTACAAAGGGTCCGTCAATTTAAGCGCTGGAATGCGGATGGCGTTTGCACGATGCGCAATGCGCGAGAAAATACTAACGCATGCGAACGGAGGAAGATTAGTCGCGCGTCTCGCTGCGATTCGCGGTAAAAAATTAAAAAAGAATACACGCACACATTCGGTCTGTGTGTTACCCCAGTGAGAGTTCAAAAGAAAAAAAAGACATGGCATAGTCAGTGGAATGGCCATACGCTTTCGCCGAACACACTTTGGAATGTATAAAGTGTCCTTCAATTTCTGAGGAAGACCTTCGCGGCGCGGCGCTGCACACTGGATAAGTCTTGAATAACACTTAAGAGTTATCGTCGCTTAGAACGGGCTTTTAGCAGGGATTTGCGCTTGCAGTACGTGTCCCGAACGGCAGCAGACGACGCTCGGTGTGTGTATCGCGCCTTCGTGCGACAGTGTGACTTGAGGCACGTTTGTTTATTGCTTCATTTCTTCATTTTGCTGGATACAGATTGGTTCTGAAAACCTTATGGTGAGTAACGCGTCAATGCCAAGTGAATCACGTTTGAAACAAAGATATTTTCGAAATGTTCACGATCAAGCACATCTGTTTCTTCTTCCTGATTGCAATATGGATAAAAAAAGCCTTTAATGAATGTACAAATATGCAGGAATGGTATTTCTTCCCAAAACTACTGTTGGCAGACGCCCACGCGTAGCGTAACACGTAAATTTCGTTGCAGCCATATGATCATCCATAAGCCCAGCTCTGCATGCAATAACGTGAAAACCAAATACATTTTACTCTGTACACTCGCCGGCAGAAATTTTCACGCTTCTGAGAAAACAAAATACACGCGCATCCCTTGCAATCGGCACTGTGTCAGTTTTATGGAGTTTACCGCACCGATTAGAAAATTTTAAGCTCCGTAAAGCCTGATACACTTACTTTTGGTCGGAGAAGTTGGCAGACAGCCACTACAAGCTATTAAAAAAACACAACAACGTTTTAGAACCACAAAAACATCTATAGCAACCGGCCTTCATAGCACTGCGAAAGCTTGAGACGCGCGTCTCTTGGCTCAGAATCCCGTCGCGAACCCAGCGGCGGCCACGAGCAACTCGAGCAGATGGGTGACGCGCTCCCGGCGCTCGTTTGGCCACCTGTCATATTCTACCACCGTGGCAAGAGCACTGTGAGAGGACAGTGGTAGATATAAAAGGCGCGTTTGTAATGCCTACAGAGTATGTGGTCGTGGCGCACAATAAATCAATAAAGAAAAAAAAAGATCGTGGCGCAGTGAATAGCGTGCCTGGCATCTCCTCTCGCGGACCAAGAGGTCGTAGGTTCGACTCCCGGTGACAGAACTTTTTTTCTTTGTCTTCTGATCATGTGTATTTCTTCGACGTCATTTACGTGACGGAAATACGTCACTGAAATCTTGGTGGACCCCGGCATAAAACACTTTCGTGCTAAAAAGAAAAAAAGACATTGGAAATGTACAGTTCACCTTATATATGTACAAGCCGTCCGTGTAGCATAGCAGAAAATATTTCCTGTAAATCGTACAAATGCAGCCATGAAAACATACGTAAAATCAAAATACCAGCCAGACCATTTTTTTTACCATCCAATGCACCACGACTACACTCGGCAGCAGTTTTCAGCTTCAGACGTACGAGCTGGCGCTCACACTTCAGAAGCCACATCACGCGTTCTTTAGAAAGCAACGACAGTATTCCCTAGAGGCCACTCTGTAGCCTGAGAGACCGCACACCTAAAAAGAGAATAATGGAAGCAATGCGGCCGAAGAAGAAAAGAATCGCAAGGCGTGGGAGAGTGTAGCCACAGTTGCCGAGAGAAGATAAGCGAGGACAAAAAGAATGCCCAAAAATAAGAACGAACCCAGAGAACTTGTCAGTTTGAGACTCGCCGGCGCCTGTTCCTCGAAAGCAACCTTGCCGAAACGAAGTCGTGAAGCATTACTAGAACGGTATCCCTTGAGATTCGGGCAAACGTGCGACAGCCACGCAGGCACCCCAGGCACCGTCAATGCTGGTCGGAGCTGCAGCATGAGCTCAGAGAAGGACGACGAGCAATGCCTGTTCGCGTGTACGGTTTTGACAGCATAACCTCAGAGGTATACTGTAAGCACGCACGGTAGAAGAGGAAAAGGGGACACGCACTTCAAATAGCAAAATGCAGTAAAGACCGACCATCAAAGACATAACTAACGAGCCACAGGTCTTGTTTTCTTCATTTCTATTGCCATCATTTTACCCTTTGCTAAATTTCAGCCGTTTACATGTCGGATAATCGTAGAAGGCCTGTCGAATGATATCGATATTGGACTTTGGGTACTGACAATATCCAAGAATAGAAAAATTAACGCTGAACGTTTGCAGGAATTTCGTCACTTATAGTGCCTACAAATAGGGAGCATATACTTGCAGTGGGCAAACCTCTGTGAAACGTTTGGGGCAGAAATAACGGAAAGCAAATAGGCTTCTGGTAGTCAGAACGAAATCAACGTCCTCCAACTGGCG
This sequence comes from Rhipicephalus appendiculatus, assembly GCA_030522465.1. Lineage (NCBI taxonomy): Eukaryota > Metazoa > Arthropoda > Arachnida > Ixodida > Ixodidae > Rhipicephalus > Rhipicephalus appendiculatus. The sequence goes on along the minus strand of JALIZH010012610.1, from coordinate 45,403 downwards.
TCATGATCGAGTGCTCAGTCGACCTTCTTGCACCAAAAATATGATGAGAGATACATAGACTGCGAGAATGGCTTGAAAAATGTGAAACGAACACAGCGGGGAGGCATAAAAACTGCGAGTTTAAGACAGCTACGTTGCAGATTCGAATAGGCTAAGAATTCCTGACCTGCACTTTACCCATATTGGCACACGCATCATACCCCATGGCGCTTGAACCGACGCCGCGTAGGGCTGACGTGCTATGAAGCGTAGTGCAATACAACTGTACAGTGCCGCGACCAGGCGTGCTGTATCAAAGACTAAACTTCAAATCAACCACCCACATATTCACCCACGTATTTCTCCGAGAAAATTCCTCCATAGCAGTGAACTTCACCAAGAAAATCGACTTACCAAACCGGCCACACGACACCTACTTTTTTTCTTTTTTGTTCCGTGGCTTTACATGAATACTACTGATCGCAAGCAAACTCTGTGCAACATCTGTCAATACTGCAGGCAAACGGAGCATGGTTCGCAAATATTTTCTCAGCTCTCTTTCAACTCGATCCACCCTGTACGTGGTACTTTATCAGCGTGATGGCAAAACATTTCAGCTCTGCCATATAAAAAAGATATTCACATGGGAGATAAAGGAAGTATGCTGCGATCAGACTCGAACTTATCAGAAAGAAGCAGATATCAAAGATATCTGTGGCCATAGCTTTGCGCAGGCATATGCGACAAAGATCGATGCTGTATGCGTGCACCTCATAGTTTTAGTGGCACGAGCGCCAAGTGACACTCTCGTTTCTCTTCTACGCACTTCCGGCCGGACACTTACTTCCTGGTTTTCCGAATATTTAGAAAATATATAGTCTCGCAAAAAATTAAACTGGTACGAAATGGATGGTTCTGGGTTCAAGTTAAGAGTTACATTGGATGCGTATGATATCGCAACCCAACTTTACTTAAGATAAGGGCTATTTAACTGTGAGTGCAATTAAAAAATTGTCTGAATGAGTTCATTGAAAGAGCAGATGGGTTTCTTGTGAGCAGTTGTGATCATAGCACCACCTGGCGGAGCAGATATCAATCATGCGCTTCTTTCTATGTGGCCTCTGGGATCAGCTTCCGGCAGCGCGACGAAACGCAAAGTTAACCCAAGGAATACACACCAGGACACATCAACGCCGACGTGGGAGTTTCACTACCAGACACCTAAGTCAAGGACTATGGGCGCCTCAAATTTACTGTGGTGCCATCTTTCAATAAAATAAAAAAAGGTGTATGAAAGATGATTTTTATAATGTTCTGTGTGATACAACTATAAACAAGGTATGCTATATCGATGTCTATAAATATTTTATAACGAATCCTTAACCTTAACCTTCTAGTTTCTTTCTCTTTTTTCTTGATGACAACGTAATGCGAGTGAAAGGTTTTTTCAAGCCTCCACCGACAGACGCTAAAGATGAAAACGCGTTACTTACGGGTGCTTCAGTGACTTTTATCAAAAATTAGTTAATATACAGCGGCTCAAGCTCGCCCATGAGATATTAAGCCTGATCCTCAAAAACTGAGTTCTTGGCGAAGCACTCAATTACGTTGCCGCAGAGCAAGGTACACACGTCGGTCTTCGGAGAGTAACGGCTTTTCGGGGCTCTAGCGGGCTATAAAACTACCCGGATGTAATTAAAATGAGGATGTTTTCTCAACGTTACCGGCTCAGATTCTCCTACGTGCCTTTTTTTTTTTTTAACGAAAATACTCTTGCTTGGGAATAGGGGCAAAAATTAAAAAAGATTCGGGGACTGCGGTGGTTATGAGATGGGGCCTGCTTGCGTTATCGGGTGGTCCTCACGAAGACCCCTTGGAAAAGAAATTCGTCATGAAGAAGGTATAACAAGACCGCTAAGATAAATAGAGTTACTCAGGAAGCGTAGAATAAATCTGTTTGTTCCAGCGATGGCACTAAAGGAAATTTTCCGTAGCACAGTGCTTATCTCTGACCAACTTCTATTTCATTCTATTTAGGAAAACAAAAAACAATGTTCAATTCATAACGTTTGCTTTGAACAAGAAAAAGGAAAATAACGGAAAAGGCACCCTGAACATGTAAATTCTATTTCAGGGAACGCACAAACAGCGAGTGTGGATATCGGCGAGCAAGCGATGAACTCAGATTGGATAATTGAAATGAGCTGCATAGGGTCAAGATAACATTTTTCTAGAAATAGCACGCAAATGAAGTCAATCGAATGAGTACTCAGATAAAAATAAGCGAGCATTTTTTTTTTTAGATCATCGCTCAGACAGTTATTTCATCAAGCGGAGTCCTCTTCGACAAAGTCATTTTTGTCCTGCACGGGCCCATAACGCTGGCTGAAGGTTTCAACAAATAAGAGTACAGTGAATACACAAGAAATAAATATATTGATATCACATAACTAGATGCATCATCAGAAATTTAAGTAAATATTGAAGAAAAGAACCCCAGTGAGCTTCAAAAGAGAAAAGTCGGCTTCGCTGCGTTGCTCAAAAGCAGGGAGATAACTCAATGATGGAGCGCTAACTAGGCGTATAGTTTCGGCGAGAATACCTCGTTACCATAATCTCAGAATTCATGACGAAAATGCAAATGTGCAAGGTTCCTTTACGTTATCATGTCTAAAGGAGGACGCACAGATTCTTCTGCGTTCTTCCTGGTGATTTGATTACGTTTGCAGGTAATATAAATCAAGATGTCGTTTTCGCTTTCGGTTTAGTGAGGACATGATTCATAAATGCGTTTAAGCAAATAGAAATAAATTATTAGGATTCTGCAAAAAGAAAGTGGGTGCAGAATACAAAATTTTTAAAGAAATTAAAAATAACTACACGCATAGGGCGCCCTTCGGACGCACAGTTTATTTAACTGAAAGATAAGCTCTTTTGTGGTAAGTTCAGAAATATTTGAGCAAGTCCACGCCAAAATACAAGCTCATTTCGACGGTTCGTCCGGGCGCTGTTCTAAATTTCAATAATCCAATTGCGGAAACGCCGATGAAGTAGTTTCTGAAGCTTCAAACGCCGTGATATACCTGCATTCCAGTGAGTGAAGTTCCACAGTGATTGCCTTAGCCCTAAATAATTTTTTTCATCGTCCCCACGTGGGAGGCCTAGGCCACGCCGCATTAAATTGCTGGTCCCAAATAAAGTTTATTCCTCCTCATCCAGTGAATAAACAGAGAATTGTGCCTATAGTTGCACGAACGAATTCGTTCGCGAAGCATACTCCAGCCTCGAAAACATATTACTGCGGCAAAGCTATCAGTTCTTCTCTGTGACAAGTGCGCACGTCTTTGGTCATGCATATACATATAAGCTTTCCATCACCCAGTCCCGTTCGTGATAACACTGAATACACGTTATTCATGCGAACGCCACGTTCTCGTATTTATGTTGATTGCTTATCTTCTGCATGCTGTTCGGACGGCTTTGAGTCATTATTTTCGTACAGTATCACTGCGCAAGTATATATACAGAGTGCCTGAGCTGGAAAGATATTGAGTGTTGTTTCCCGCTCTCCGGCTGGTTTCCTTGAGCATTCATCATTGAACGATCATTAAGAACATAAACTATTCAAAACATTCAAACAATCTATTGACATTCACAGCCACGTAACCACGGACGTGATATTCAGCGGAAAATCTGAGTGTCCTTTATTAGGATTGTCAGTGTAGAGGATATTCCCGCGTGAAGCTCTGAGATTGACATTGATTTGTTTTTCTTTTGGTAATATTTGGAGTCGTTTCAAAATCCCTGAGGAAGCAGAACGAAAGCCGAAGGTAGGTAAAATAAATTTATCTTCGGTAGAATCAAGCAACCATAAACTAACAGAAACCTACCGGAAATTATGCTGCTTGATGTAAGAAAGCTAGAGCAGCAGTGATTTTCGATTCCTTGCGGAGCTCAAACTCGTACGCGAAAACATCACCCACACAAAAAAAAAAAGAAAACACGAAATCACTAACAGCGTAAGAGCGTGAAAGTTTGCCAAGCGTCTGGAGGGGCATTCGCTGTCGGTCACCCGCCATTTCTTGACAGGCGAGCAATAGCAGCCACTTAGGAAAAATTTGCCTCGTAAGCAGCTCCCGTTTGGCAGTCCCCCTTTTCAGACCTCCAAACTCTGCGCCATTTCCACGATATTCTGTTACTGTTTTCTTACTAAATCACGAAAGGAAAAAACACTGCAACGCCGTGTGCAACATTCTTTTTATATGAATAATCTCAAGTGAGGGAGGGTGGATAAATACGAAAAAAAAAAGTTAGATATAGGAAGATGCGAAACTAGGATAGAGAAGAAAGAAAAAAGATGAATGGCAGATACGTTCGCTATAGGGAAACAGATAAATATTAGTGTGATGAATTTTGAATAGACAGCTATCGAAGGACGCACCGCTATTGTTAGGGTCCGAGAGAGGGTACGTAGGACCCCGTCTTATGAATGTGTCCTCTTATTTGCGCTACATTTTTTTCAAAGGATGTTCAACACACTAGGCCCTGCACGTGTCCCGTTTGCATAGAGAACACGCTCGCTGCACACTTACAACACGCGTGGCCTCTCTGCTTGCTTCCCAAGCTGAATGAGAAGCCGGGCTTCCGGCAAATACATTTCAGCACGCTGTGAAGTACTCATCGGACACACGTATAAAGTAAAAACACAATGAAAGTCAGCCGAAGCAATAGCCCAAGTAATGACTTGTACCCCTGCTCAAACGCACTCCTCTTCGCCGCATCCTATCGCGCTTCAATGCGAGGTGGCCCTTGCACATCTGCGCCTTCATTTGCAATGCAAAGCACAATACAAGACACGTCTCCATTTGTTCAACACTCTCCTTCGCTCACGGTGAGCAGTAACTGAATTCACCGAGTCACTGCAACAACCGAATCATGGTAATTTGTAGCAATTGAGGCGACAATTAAAAACAAAAGCTGCGGACGTTCATAAGACTTACGCGCCGTTCATATCGAAGTCAGTGAAATGCCTTGTTCCGAAGACTCAAACAACCTTATTTAGGTCACGTACTTAAGCTTTATGTACCATGCTATCTCCGAGATAATGCAATGTAACATTGATCATTTTTCCTCTGCTTGTTTGAACGTTTCGTGCTGATTCTTTGGCATTCTTACGTACCAGTGGAAACCAGTACGCACACAAGAATCTTTTTTAAATTCGAAGCATTTCTTAGCGGACTGCAGATATTTTGAGCGTTTCTATTTATAGTCGGGTACAACTTTAGAAGGCAGCGGTATTTTCCCCTCAAAGGCGGATGCACTCGAGCCTCCACCAATGGGCGGGCACTTCAGGTGACGTCATGAGCCGGACGGCCGGTGACCCCGCCGACGGAGAACATGCTGCCATCGTTGCTGCCAGCTCAGCGCGCAAACGACCGATCGTTGGCAGCAGTGTGATAAGATAGCCGAGCGTCTAGCTGCCCGAATGAGCATTTTGAGCTCGCCAACAATAATCAGGGTTAACAATAGTGTTTGAATTCAGATATGCCAGCATTGAAATGTGTTTCTATGCCACTTCTTAAATCGAGCACGATGTGTGCTGGACGTTGCTTAATGGAACGCCATAAATGGAACTGGTTATTTATTTGAGAGGTCACGGAATGGATGGTTGGCTGTTCCGATGTTACCTCGCTCGCTCGCTCGCTCGCTCGATCGCGTTCCAATGTCACCTCACTGGGCACCATGGCGGAAAACTGGCACGGAACGCCGTGCGCGAACGTACGCGAACTCACGAGATTGCAGGTTCAAAACCGCAAAAAAAAAAAAAGAAAGAAAAAGAAAAAAAAATTGTAATTAAAAAATAAGCCTAACACATTGAGAAAAAAAAAAGATAAGCTTGTGCAAACGCACAAAAAGTATATATGAATCTTATGTTCTTAAGCCAGCGAGTGCTTTATAATTACACGCCCGGTGCAGTCGATCTTGCTCCTTAGCAGACGACACGACGCACAGCGTTGAAGAAGGCACGGAGTTATTTTTAAAGACGATAGTCTTTCTTGGGATACCTAAACGGAAAAAATTTTGGTCTGTCTGTCTGTCTGTCTGTTTGTCTGTTTGTCGGCACGTCACACGATTCAGCTAGCTGGCCAAACTTTAACCCCCTGCCTTACGACCTCCAATCTTGACCAAGAAGCATGTGTTCATACGGGTGAGCGTGGGCAATTAAAAATCAAATATTACGCATACCTGAGGCACAACATCAATACCTTAGTACTATTCACAGTGTTCCTTTAAAACAAAATCTATAGATACGTAATTATAAAGATCCTAGTGTTTATTACGCGGCGCTGCTGTGTACAAAAGCAAGTCTCCTCCCAGTGATTTAACTTCGACGCTGTGGCTGGCTGTGGTGCTGCCACCTGTCAGCAGCATTGTTCAACACAAGCCGATGTTCCCCGGTAGCGCTGTAGATGGCGTCCTCTTCTGTTTTATCAATGCCAGCCAGATGCGGCTGATTCATCGTAGAAGAGCGCTGTCTCAGGCAAGGCAAAACATATATGGCCGCTTGATGAAATACGACCCACTCTAAAAGACATGATCAGAGAACGCAGAGAAGACCGACGACCAAATTTCAGCGGAGAAACGCCGGCGTCCGTCTAAGCGCGCCCGGAAAACGTCCGAAAAACGAGCCCAGCGGCTAGCCCAGCTATTAAATTGTGGTACTCATGCCGCTCATGCAGTGCAGTCGGCACAAGACTATCGTCTTTCGACGACATTTGCAGCGAAGCACGCGGATACGCGGCCAATTTTTTCTCTCGCGATCCGGCATGTGCTGTAGCATTTCCACCATGACAGTTTTACCAAAGCACTCGTCATGATACACAAATCTTACTCATACCGACAAATACGCGTTTTAGAAGCAGTCACAATTTTTTTAGCGGGACTATTTCTTTAGTCGCGGAGGCAATTGGCTGCTGCACTTCGGTCATCTGGGCGAGGCCTCTCCTGTCTTCTGAAGTTGTACCCGACTCTACGAGACAGCAAGTTCAGGAGCTCGCGAGAGCATGCAGACGCAGGCAGGCAGGCAGGCAGGGCAGGGCAGGGCAGGGCAGGGCAGGGCAGGGCAGGGGCAGGGCAGGGCAGGGTAGGGTAGGGTAGGGTAGGGTAGGGTAGGGTAGGGTAGGGTAGGGTAGGGTAGGGTAGGGTAGATAGATAGATAGATAGATAGATAGATAGATAGATAGATAGATAGATAGATAGATAGATAGATAGATAGATAGATAGATAGATAGATAGATAGATAGATAGATAGATAGATAGATAGATAGATAGATAGATAGATAGATAGATAGATAGATAGATAGATAGATAGATAGATAGATAGATAGATAGATAGATAGATAGATAGATAGATAGATAGATAGATAGATAGATAGATAGATAGATAGATAGATAGATAGATACAAATGTATGCCGGCGGCGCGCATACAAACCCAAATCTAAACACACGGGTGTGCCAGTATAAATTTCGCCCAGTATTAAAGCACAAACGACAACACGCAGTCTCCATAGCGTCTAAAACGGTAGTATGCTAGCCATTCATAACGGCAGTCTCGTCGCATTCTTTGGGCGCGTCGATGTGTCCACGTATACTCTGGCATAGCGGCGCCCTACACCTTTCAGGTATGCAACTCCACGGCCCGGCAACTGCGAGCGCTGTTTGAATCTCTCCGTGGCCTCCGCAATTTGCACCGGCTGCGGAGCTGATCGCGGAGTCCACGAGCTCTCCCATAGCGCTACGCGAGAGTTTCATGACCTGTAGAAAAGTATTGATAGACCTCGGTATCACGAACGAGTTTTCCGTCATCATATGGCGTTAATTATTCTCCATGCCATGTGCTGGTAATAACTGTAGTTAGGATAATAAAATGACGTTTTCTCCCGTAAAACACCATAATGTACGACATCGCTGCGTTGCTAAATATCGAAAGCTGTTTTATTGATTAACATCAAAGCTGCCGCAAGATTTAAGTTTTATACATTTGTAAGTTATACATATAAGTAGGTGCTATCACCCGTCGGAACGAGTTTCTCGAACTTAAAGGGACACTAAAGGCAAATAACAATTTGTGTCAGATTGAAAGATCAATGTTTGGGAATGTCTAAAACGTCAATATTATCAACATCAGTGCTCTACTAATCGAGAAATTAAGGTAAATGTATGACGCCACATGCGCTACGAGTGGGACATCTAGGAACTGATCCCAGTGACATCACAGCTCCCGGCTACAATTAATCACTGGTAATCGAACCAGCCGTAGTAAAAAAAGAAGCTTCCGTGCATTACAGCACGTAACAACATGCTCTTTGTTTATTTCTGTTTGATTCATAGAAAAAGGAACCGCCTAGCGTTGCTATGGGGAAAGGCGCGAGTGGTTCAAATATTGCGTTTTCGCTGGGTCTGGTTGGATAGGTGGCGCCATCTAGCGGAGCCCAGTTGCACTAAGCAAGCAGAAAATTGTTCGATGGCCGTTGTTGCTACTGTGGCTCCCGCTACTTTCGCTCTGCTGCTGCTAGTGTCGGCGGCTGCGCAGTAAAGGCGGGCAACGTTGGGCAAGGCAACTGCTACGTCAGGAGTTCCGTTTTTCAGGCGGGTGACGCGGGTGATTTGAAGCGCGCTAACGCTGTGCGGACCACTAAAACGTGATTTTATTTTAAAATAAGCATTTCCTTGGCACGAAATCAGCACTACGAGGTTTCTGGACCGCTATTTCAGCAATCAACGTCGACTTAATATGTCCCTTCAGTGTCCCTTTAAGGATAAATCCCCACGTTCCGACACGGTAATGTAATCACAATACACATTGATTTGACCTCCGTATTTAGGAACTCATTGACCAACAACCATACTTGTTGTGCTGTGTAGCTCTTCGGTCGTCGTTAACGCTTTATTAATGTAGTAGCACGGCTGTGTTCTGTATTTTACCGATTGTGTTTTGTAAAAACAAGCAAGACAAGACTATGTCACCGTCAAAGCTACACGGCAAAGCTATACACTCGCCTATACTATGCAAACGTCCATAAAAGAGATAAAACAAGGGATGGGTGCTTTGCAGGATGGCCCGAGTTTCTCGGGAACACGAGTTCGCTCCGAGCTCGCACTAGCACCATGACAGGAAGACAGTCCGAAGCGCGCGAAAGCAACATTGACAAAATCGTTCACAAGAACGCACATGGCGTCACATGCGCATGTGCGTTAAAGTCTCTAATGTGCGGAATTTGGGGTGGTTTTCAAAAGAAAACTGTGTGCGAACGCGTCAGCGCCGCCAATAAGTGAACATTTCAACAGTGAAGCGACTGCAGCGCGATTCAGCCTTCAGCGACTTCAGCCAACGCCACCTAAAGAAACTTCGTTTCTTCAGCCATCTGAACATCGCGCCTCCCACAGGCGTGTTCTTGGGCGTTTGTTCTCTTTTGGGCAATCTCTTTCGTTCCACCTGAAACATGGAAATTTCCACTCTCGAATGCAACAAGGGCGCACACGCAGCACTCTCGTGCAGCTCGTTTCGCTTCTATCGAATATTACTGATAAATAAATGGACAGGCTACTGTTATTTACAACACACGTCTGAAGATCTTTCTCCAGTAACGAATTGGTAGAAACAATGTGTCCACAAAAAATTCGGCAGATACCACGCATTATGGGTATCGGTTTCATGCGAATCAGTCAGCGAGTAGCTGTCTATGCTGCCCTTTTTTTTTTTTCTTTTTTTTTTTTTTTTTTTTGCTTTGAGACAGGCGTTACGAGGTGGATCGACGTGTTTTTCGGAAATGGACTAGCGTGCACATCATGCGCTTACGCGGCACGCCGACTACACTGACGTTTAAAGGGTAACTTATGGTCTCATGTAACGTCAGCCACTCATGTTTGAGCATAGACGTCAGTTCTATTGAAACGAAGCGCAGTCCACGGTGCGATTCACAATTCGCGTTACTCGACCCCGTAGCAATACACTAACAAATGCTACGCATGATATTCACATCATCGCACGCTACGGTGCGATGCTGTGATTATCACATGCAGCATTCATTAGTGTATTGCTCCGGGGTCGAGCAACGCTTGAATATAGCTTGCTCTTAGTCATAAGAGTAGAGACGGAATCACACTTGTCTAGAGCGTCGGACGCGTGGCTGTTGACGCTGTTGTTCACCGCTACTGTCTCACGTTAGCTAAAATATTCGGTTCATGCTTGAATTGTAGCACAAGGACCTATCAAGCAGTTCGACTATGTTTGATATCATTACGGCGTCGGTATTTGCATATTTCTGCAGAAAATGGCCAGCTGAAGCGGCGGCTGGGCGCTCGATATACGCAAGTGTACGCACCTACTATAGCTGTCTCAAATCGAGACGGGTAAAATATGACACAGAACGCGTTTTACGAGCACTAAAAGGTAAAATATAACCCTGTTACTACACACCGTGCAAATATGGCGTAGATAGATAGATAGATAGATAGATAGATAGATAGATAGATAGATAGATAGATAGATAGATAGATAGATAGATAGATAGATAGATAGATAGATAGATAGATAGATAGATAGATAGATAGATAGATAGATAGATAGATAGATAGATAGATAGATAGATAGATAGATAGATAGATAGATAGATAGATAGATAGATAGATAGATAGATAGATAGATAGATAGATAGATAGATAGATAGATAGATAGATAGATAGATAGATAGATAGATAGATAGATAGATAGATAGATAGATAGATAGATAGATAGATAGATAGATAGATAGATAGATAGATAGATAGATAGATAGATAGATAGATAGATAGATAGATAGATAGATAGATAGATAGATAGATAGATAGATAGATAGATAGATAGATAGATAGATAGATAGATAGATAGATAGATAGATAGATAGATAGATAGATAGATAGATAGATAGATAGATAGATAGATAGATAGATAGATAGATAGATAGATAGATAGATAGATAGATAGATAGATAGATAGATAGATAGATAGATAGATAGATAGATAGATAGATAGATAGATAGATAGATAGATAGATAGATAGATAGATAGATAGATAGATAGATAGATAGATAGATAGATAGATAGATAGATAGATAGATAGATAGATAGATAGATAGATAGATAGATAGATAGATAGATAGATAGATAGATAGATAGATAGATAGATAGATAGATAGATAGATAGATAGATAGATAGATAGATAGATAGATAGATAGATAGATAGATAGATAGATATAGATAGATAGATAGATAGATAGATAGATAGATAGATAGATAGATAGATAGATAGATAGATAGATAGATAGATAGATAGATAGATAGATAGATAGATATAGATAGATAGATAGATAGATAGATAGATAGATAGATAGATAGATAGATAGATAGATAGATCGAATAGATAGATAGATAGATAGATAGATAAATGAATAGATAGATAGATAGATAGATAGATAGATAGATAGATAGATAGATAGATAGATAGATAGATAGATAGATAGATAGATAGATAGATAGATAGATAGATAGATAGATAGATAGATAGACAGACAGACAGACAGACAGACAGACAGACAGACAGACAGACAGATAGATAGATAGATAGATAGATAGATAGATAGATAGATAGATAGATAGATAGATAGATAGATAGATAGATAGATAGATAGATAGATAGATAGATAGATAGATAGATAGATAGATAGATAGATAGATCCATGCCCCAAGAGTGTTTAAAAATTGGGGGACCCTTAAGCTTCGCCTTTATGAGTTGAACGCGATAGCGATAACCTGTCCCCAGCGCATACTTCAATCACTTAGTGCATAATAAGTAATGGGTAGCATGCTTTAAACCATGAGCAATTATGAGCGGGAAATGTTTTCGAACGAGTGTGCCTTTTGTAATGGGTGGCCAGCTTTGAACCACGATGCCATTATGATATTCACATGTTCTGACGCCCGATGGCAATGTACGCTTGTACCACGCAATATTACGGCGATATTACGTGTTGTATTGTGACGCCTGTATACAGGACGTGTGTGTGTTTGTAAAGCATGAAAGTTATTTTCATTGCATTTCTAAGCAGAGGAAGTTATTTTTAATGTAATTCCAAGCAGAAGCGTGGCTTGTGTGGTAGAACACCTGCTTGCCACGCAGACGGCCTGGGTGCGATCCTCACTGGGACCCAGATATTTTGATTATATTTATTTTATTTGCATCTTTCTCGAATTTTCCGGTCCACGGACAAGATGATGATTTTTCGCTCACAACCAACGACGCCGACACCGACGCCGGCGCCGGCGCCGGAATTTCTGCGAAACGAGCTCTTTAACGCTATCGCGTTAAAAATTGCTCTAGAAAGGCCGCTCTTCCAGCTTTCGCTGTGACTGTGCTGCTCATTCCCCGCAGGAACTGGCGGTTTTTTCATGCCCCCCTACCCCCTCCCCCCCCCCCCCCCGAAGAAAAAAGAAAACGAACTTGTTGCCAAAGCCAAAATAAATAAGGTAAAATGCCGAGCCGATGGCTCAGCGCTTCGTACGCCAATCAAAAGCCACTTTTATAGAGCACCCTTCGTTCTACGACGCTCCTTTTTTATTACGTTCCGTTTTCTTCTCGAAGAAACTATCCCGCTTCCAACAGCATCTGTCCTGCAATGGGAGATTGATGTTGTTTGCGCAATGACCTTCCACTTGAAACCCGATATCACGTAGATCAGTATCGCACCATTATGCCCGCGTTACACCAACTCCAAGCAGTATCGCTCGGCCTTCACCTCTGGAGCAAAACACTGAGTTACGTCAGCCCCCCTTGGGACGTCTGTAGTCGCGGCTGTCGGCAAGTCTGTCGCGATGTCGCGTGAGACAACAATGATGTCGTTACTCTGTGACTCCAGCGACGCGAAGCCCGGCTGCTCGATGGTCTCAGTGCTGTTTTTTTTTTTTTTTTAGTTTGGACGGCTGATGGAATGACAAACAGAGGTCGCACATAAATCTTTAAAATGCCTGCACCGACCATGTATAACGTGTTCAACGCAACATCTATGAACGACACGGCTCCAACATAAATTATTACAAATATCGGCGGACAAACTGCGACGGCAAGGGACATGTCTCCGTCCAACATATATGGCTGCTAAAAGTATTTGTTCTGCTAAACCCAGGTACTTAGTAGAACCAATACCGCTGAGAGGGCATACCGCATACCGCTAGGCAAGAACGCTAAGAGTGCCTTGCTAACGGTTGTAAGCAGTTAGCGGAACATGCCCCAGTTTAAGTAAGTATACTCATTTATTCGGTATACCAAATAACTTGGGCTTCGATAACCTGAAATCTGGCTGTCTGAACAATGAATCGGTACAGACAAACCCCTTTATTTTTGCTTTATTAAAATGGACAGCGTTGGTATGACGGGAAAATTTCTATTTAAAAAATTTGTCCGAACAGTGGCATACATTGGTGACCCGTTGCACACAGGCGGTAGCAGGCAACCACTATTTGCACGAACGTATTAGTTCGGCGCTAACGTGTTCACTGAAACGCTTTCTGAAGCACGAAGTGTTGGCTTTCTACGCTTTATAGTTGTTATAATGGCGTACCACGCGCCAATTGACCACCTATATGTGTAATTCTCCACCAAGTGCCTACTATAGAGCAGTAGCCCTGCAATTGAAGTTTATCACCAATGAAAAGGGCAACAAAAAAAAAATCCCCAATATTACATATTATCAACCACTGTCTTCATGGGCTGTTTTCGCTCCTGAGAAAAGGGCAACGATCAACAACCGACAGCTACGTAGTGCAGCGGCCGATCCAGCGAACGCTCGCCACGCTGCCCAGACTACCGACCCATAGACGGTGCGCTTGGATAGGCTTCGTGAGTGATGCTGAGAGACAATATCGACAGACACGCCTGCAGGCACAACAAGCATTCAATGTGCATTTGCAGATCAATGATCGCCAACCGCATGGTGTGCTGCAGTTGCCGTGCGAGAAAAAGAAGTGAATGCGTGTTTGGAAACGGTGGGCCTAATCGAATTACGGTCGGTTCACGTGAAACCTAATGCAATTGCCGATATTTGTGAAGCTTGTCCCCGGGAAAGCCAGTGAAATGACCTTCTGTGGCGGCGTCAGCAGCGCGAACGCCATAGCGAGCATCGATGGCACTGGCTAGCCGAGCCATTGGTATATCGCATCGCTGCGCACTTTTCTCGTAAATCAATACAGCGTAAATTAGATGATCCGCAATCAGAACCCGTCAACATAGTGCAAGAGCGGCTAAATACGCCTGTTCAATCAGGTTTTGGATATTCAGAAAGAAATTAAGAAAAAATGTCCGTTACTACAATCATAACTGGGACACGAGAACAACCGTCCGCGTGTGTTCTATATTCAAGCTTGGTTGCAGCACTGCTGGTAGGGCCAAAAAATATCTGGAAACTAGAAGACGAAAGTTCGAATGGGAACCTATGTGCAACACCTCGTTAGGAGCGTTGCCCACAAACTATGTTTTAGGTATAAGCAAACGCCTATTAAGAAAACTTTCGCCAGGGTCGCAGACCAAATATATGTCCAACGCAAATGCAGTTTATTCAACCCGTTTCTGAACAAGCAATCTGAATGATTCCGAAACGTCGAGTTAATTTCTAGCACTCCTTCTGTGAAATTGGGAAACCCTGTAGTCCGTATGAACCAGGCTTCAAATTTCGGCGAAGGACAACATGCATAGGCATTGTCCAGAGAAGGGCGCATTACGCCACTGTTTCCGAAAGAAGCCGAAGATATCACATGCCATGCATTCTCTTTTGTCTCACTTCCTCTTTGCGTTTTCTCTTGCATTCTTATTTTTCTCCCAATAATTACTAACTGGTGGCAGAAGACACTTAACGCTATTAAATTGAAGGTTGTCCCTTAGAGCCGCAAGTGCATAAATTCCAATTTCTCATACCTAATAGATTGCACAGTAGTATCCCAGGCATCGTCGCACAAGTATTTAGGCGTTCATCTCAAACATAATCTTTCATGGGACATGCATATCAGCACCATAACTGCCAAAGCTTGCAGGTCATTTGGATACCTGCGCCGGAATTCGTGGAACTCCCCGAGCAATGTAAGGCAACTCGCTTATCAAACCATTGTTTGTCCGCAGCGAGAATATGCTTCATCATTGTGATCCCCTCATGAAATCTACCTCTAGAGTATGTACCAAACAGAGACGCTAGTTTCATTGCTTGTAACTACAGCCCACATTCCAGCATAACGCAAATCAAACATGACATAGCACTTCTGCCAATGATATTACGTCGTTCCATTGCTCTTTTATATTTATTCCATAAACATCGATACAGCATCAGGCCATCTCCCTTACCATTAAAAGCACCTTCACGCATTTCACAACGCTTACCTAATGAATATATCATTAAAAGCATAAATGGACGAACTAACGCTTTCAATTATTCGGCACTTTCCCGAGCCATTGTCCTGTGGAATGATCCTCCCGACAATATTGCTTCTATCAGTAACCATTAAGCATTTCTTGATCAACTGATTCTTAAAAATTTCTTTGCGTACTGTAAGTACTATTGCGTTGCTATCTATCTATCTATCTATCTATCTATCTATCTATCTATCTATCTATCTATCTATCTATCTATCTATCTATCTATCTATCTATCTATCTATCTATCTATCTATCTATCTATCTATCTATCTATCTATCTATCTGTCTATCTGTCTGTCTATCTATCTATCTGTCTATCTATCTATCTATCTATCTATCTATCTATCTATCTATCTATCTATCTATCTATCTATCTATCTATCTATCTATCTATCTATCTATCTATCTATCTATCTATCTATCTATCTATCTATCTATCTATCTATCTATCTATCTATCTATCTAGCCGCCTACGTCTGAGTGCCCTTGTGATCGCCTCCTTAACTTGGGGAGATCGTCGAAATTTTTTTGGGAGGGTAAGGTCTGGATCGGCATGACACGAATAACGTGAAAACCCTGTCGCGTACGTCGTCAAACCTACCACGGGCCGCGGTATGCGGGTATGCGCCACAGGTGTTTGACAATTTATATCTACGCAGGAACGTAGAGGCCAAACATCAGTAATTTAAATGCGAGAGCGTTAAGCAAAACTGACGTCGGCAGCGTTGACCCAACAAATGCAAATGATAAATATCAGGGTCCCACCAGGAATCGAACACAAGCAATTTGTCGGGTTAACGTCAATGGTATACTTATGCGCCATCCACTGTAATTGGTCCACGAAACACTATCCAGGGCTACCATCCTCGCAAGCACAAGTGTTACATATCAGCTTACCGCTTCTAATGTTGGCAATACCCGTGTTTCTGTTGGCATCGTTACGCAACTGTAAACAACTGGTTATATGAAACATATGTGACTGTTCAGCCTATGTCTGTGCGTACAACATTTGTACATAACATTAACATCATTTCGTAACGTTTCACTCAATAAAAAGTTACAACTCAGTCACCTTAGCTCCGCATGCTTCGCATAACATCGATTCCCATGGCACTTGGGATCTGCCAAATTGTTTTTCAAATAATATATTATGTCGTCACTATTAATTTTTAATTCGCGAATTATGCATCCTTTCTTTGCGAGTGTGTAAGATTGATGATTATTTTCGCATTGGATAAAAATGCCGTTTCTTTGGCTGAAAATGCTTTGCACATAATTTTTTCTATTTTTTTTGCCGTGTGAGAAAATTTTTTATCAACGGCACAGTATACTTTTCCTTCATTTATTTCCCCGTATTTATTGATCTATTTTTCTGTTATATTTATTTATTTGAACTTGTCCCCTTTACCCAATGCCCTAGTGGGTCCTGTTTATTTATAAAAATAAATAAATAAATAAATAAATAAATAAATAAATAGACTTTTCTCTTTGGTACGTGTGTGAGCTATTACGCCTATAGCAATTAAATGGATACTCCAGGCACATTTCTTCCGTCGCCGTCGCCGTGACGTTCCGAATAATATTCAAAGGTTGTTAAATCATGCAGCGTGTCATGTGCCTTATGTGCGAGTGATAGTGCTCGTGAACAGCCGGTGGTCGTGGCTCAAGCGGAGAGGAAACGCGCCGGCCGTCTCCCGTCGCGCGAAAGGCCCATGGGGCGTCGCAAAGGTGGGGGTGTGTGGATGCTACAGGAACTGCGTACTATGAGCGGCCGGGCTCGGTTGCTCGCCGCCTTTCTCGACAAAGATCAGCAGACGACTGATACCTATTTGTACGTGCTGCATTCTGACTGCTCAGTTTGCGATGAAGCGATGGACATTGACCTGAAGTACTTACTAAGATGAGTGTGCCATGTTATTAAACCCCATAACGGAAACTGCCGTGAAAGTGCGGTTGCTATTTCGGAAAGTCAAGAACAGTGCTTACGTAAACTATCAGCTTATTAATGGGTAAAAAAAAAAAAGAAGTGAACATTTATGAATACGGATGTAAAATTATGAGTGCAGCTGCATATAGACTCTTGTAAAGCAGGCTCCTTTTAAGGCGAAAGCCTTTAATGTCTCATGCTCACGTCTGTCCGTCTGTCCGTCCGTCCGTCCGTCTGTCTGTCTGTCTGTCTGTCTGTCTGTCTGTCTGTCTGTCGGTCGGTCCGTCGGTCCGTCCGTCCGTCCGTCCGTCCGGTGTCCGTCCGTCCGTCCGTCTGTCCGTCCGTCCGTCCGGTGTCCGTCCGTCTGTCCGTCCGTCCGTCCGGTGTCCGTCCGTCCGTCTGTCCGTCCGTCCGTCCGTCCGTCCGTCCGTCCGCCCGTCCGTCCGTCCGTCCGTCCGTCCGCCCGCCCGTCCGTCCGTCCGTGCGTCTGTCCGTCTGTCCGTCCGTCCGGTGACCGTCCGTCCGTCCGTCCGGTGTCCGTCCGTCCCGTCCATCCGAGCGCTGGTACGGAGCCAGGTGGCCGCCGGGATGCGCAAACGGACGCCGGTCGCGTCGGACTCTACAGCGCTCGCTCTTTGCTAGCGTAGCTTCGCTGTGCCCAGCGTTTGCAATCATTCTGACCGACGCCGTCTCAATGGACGCAGGCGTTCACGGAATACACCTTCGAATTTACAAAGGGCCCGTCAATTTAAGCGCTGGAACGCTATGGCGTTTGCACGATTTATTTTGGCGGCCTGGTTCTCAAAACACGAAAAAAGAACGGCCTGTGTTTGAAGCTCTTGAATGCAAGATCGTGTACAAATAGGAAAAAAAAAAAAAACAGGCAGTTTCCAACAATTTCTAGAGGAACACCAGCTTATAGGTGCAACGGAAGAAGTGTTCAGCACAAATAGAATTTCCCAGTTCTGCAGGCGACAGTGTACAGTCGTTCCGTAAGGAAAACAGACTTGATACTTGCTAAATTTACTTTTGCCCTTTTCAAGTTTGCAGTGCAAAATTAAGAAATGAGCTTCGCCGTTACAAAACAGCATGACAAGAAAAATAAATTGGGGTTTTTAACTTCCAATAACTACACTAAGTGCGTAAAAGTAAGCCAGCTCTATGCACTATTTATTGGAGATCCTATGCGAGACGCGCGCTCTCAAGCAGCCAACAGAAAGTAGCGGGAAAAATATGAGACCAGTACGAGGAAAGGGCAGCACAAAAATATCCAATTCATCTCGATCCATCATGTTTTCTTACAGTTTATAGTTTTGTTTTCAAATCGACAAAACTAGGAAAGAAAGAACAGGGATAGACTAGGAGAGAAAACTTCGTTTTTGATCCTACACTAGAGTGTGAAGTAAGCAGGGTGTGAAGTAATGATGAGGTCGCCTTCTTTTTTTTAACGACAAGCAGCTTACAAGAAGAGGCCTAGCTTGCAATCAACTAGCAATCTAAATTGCTTGCCAAAAACACGCTGACTTCAAAGCGTCCTGAACCACGCTTCTTGCTCGGTGAAAAAAACACATAGTGAAACCTCGGTGATACGATCACAGGTCATACGAATTTCGGGGTGATACGAATATGTCTTCGGTCCCGGCCAAGGCCCACTGGCCTCCAGCGTAATGGAGTACGGTTGTTGCGAACCGATTTTTACCCCGCGACGTTTGATACGAACGTAAGCTACCGCGCAGGTACGAAGAGGTGCTGTCCGCGCAGTCGCGGAAGACGCGCCAAGCACATGTCAGCGCGGGAACGCAAGCGCGGTCCTGCGCGCCGCACCACCAAATCATCAGAATCACGGTGTAAGAAAAAAACAATTTTTCTTATGGTCAGAATAAACCTTCAAAGACGCGTCACGGACTCCGAGATTGTGTGCGCGAATCTTTGAGGCTCTAATGTGCCTCAGTGTGCCTTCGCGTTTAGATTACAGAGGGCATCGGCACCACTCTTCTTTTTTCCAGTGCGTCGACGCGGGCTGATGTCGTACTGTGTTTACACGTGCCTGCCTCGTGTATCAGACATCCTATGAAAGGTGTACGAGGACCTAAAAAAGGCGAGGACGGGCTTGGCGAAAGAGTCAGGCCTCACAACGTCAAAATGCACGACTGTTGAGGGCGCACTTGTGCGAGGACGGCCGTAAATCTACCAAAAAGACATCCCCAACACCTCCGCGATAACAAAATCATAACATAGGACCGTGGTTCTGAAATTGTGTGGCCTTGATCTATCTCGTCAAAGCGCTTCTTCCACTACTTTCGCCGTAGTACTCCGGTGTCATGCGAAAAAACATACTAAAATTTGGAAGGGGCTACTGCAGTCGAGGGTAACAACGCACCTGGTTCATTAAATAAACACGCCTGTACGGGCCGTGTATTTACGAGTGCTGGTATGATTGCCGCCACCTAAAAACTTAACTGACAGTCATTCAGAGTTCTCACTGACGTTGGTGCGGCCCTGAAAAACAATATATGAAAATGTACACCAATTTTCTTTTATCGCATGCTAATTTTCCATGCTTTCTGGTGATACGAATTTCGGATGATACGAATATTTTTGATGGTCCCGTGAGATTCGTATCACCGAGGTTTCACTGTATGTACAGCGGAAAGCAGACGCAGCTGTGAACCCCTCAGCCAAATCTTGAAGTCGTGCGCAGCAATCAGTTTTATAAGCGGATCGCGAACTAGCCACTTTCGGAAGCACCCTCTCTTCATACAGAAGCCCGTCCTCATTCTCTTCGGAGCTGCAGGCGGCTGCTGTTTGACGTCATACAGCATATTGCTGCTTTTGGCCGATGGCTGACATAAACCAAGAGCGTCGTCTGAACTGAATGCGCTTCTTGCCACCACGTGCCAGCGCCCCGCTATATCATCATCATCAGCCTGACTACGCCCACTGCAGGGCAAAGGCCTTTCCCATGTTCCGCCAATCAAAACGGCCCTGTGCTTTCTGCTGCCATGTTATACCCCGCTATAGAGTGTGCTAAAATTACACAGTAGCCAACACCATCGCGCAACGGAATCACACAGAAAGAGAGCGATCACGTTTCTGGGTGCGCGCTGACTTAGCTTATTCGCCCCTTTAACTCCCCCCCCCCCCCCCTCCTGTGTAGTTTCACGCGCACTCATCGGGACGAAAGAAGAGAGAAAGCACTTTAGGGGCCCTACAAGACTTTTCCAAGTAACCATCGAATGGATTCACTAAAAGAGTTTAGTGCTTCACGAATCGGCCTCCACAAAAATTTTTAGAATCTGACAGGTACGAGCGGGGTCTCGGAGATTTGTCGCACGCTGTAATTGCTTTATCTCTTCTCTCATTCCGACGAGCGCGCTGGAAGCAGAGCAGCGAGGGATGACACGGGTAAAACAACTTACCCCACCCGCGCGTCATGACCTTGAGCATTTTTTGTTTTTTCTTCGTATGCGCCGCTTACTTTCAGTGTGCTCATGAGCGAACGAGCGAGCAAGCGGGCACGTGGCGGCCTCCCGCGGCGGTCGCAGGAACTATACAGCCTAAGAGACTCAAATCAGCCAATGGCCGTGAATTTGGGTATATGGCGTGGTCATTTGGGTATATGGCATCATTTGTAAAATAAGAGGGAGCGATTTCTAGCTGACTTTGAGAATTAATTGTGAATTCCAGGCAGCGAGCTATGCTGTGAACTGTGAATTAGACTGTGAACTCTTTGTCTTTGTCGATGCTTATACAGGGTGTCTCAAATATCACGCAGCACAATTTAAAAAAAAAAAAAAAAAAAAAAAAAAAAAAAAAAAAAAAAAAAAAAAAAGAGGACGGCGTTAACCAAAGCAAGTGTACTAGGAACATTTTGTTGTTAGTACACTTGTGCAGCCGCTACTAATTTTTTTTGCTATTGAGAATGAATTAATTAGCCATAAGTATATTTTTAACTCAAAAGGTACTCAGATAATTATCAAAATACCAATGAGGCAAATGTGAGCATGTTGAAACGACATCTGACTGCGCTACTTTCAACAACGTACTAATTGCATGCTCATTTGTTCCTCTAGATAAAGAAAGCCCGCGAAATCTGAAAAGTGAAACGTGACTAGACTGCTGTGTGCCTCAGGAAGCAGCACCCTAAAACAGGCTCATTGTGAGGTCAACAGTATAAAAAAAATGCAGGGAGGAAAAAATACAGATCGCCCTATCTGCCATTTCCCATCCGAAGAAACGCGCCGTTTTGATCTTACACTGTCAGGCTGTAATCAGAACAGTGGTCCGTCTGCGTTATCAAAGAGAACAGTCGTCCGTGAGATATGAATAATGATAGTGCCGAACAATCGAGCGGACGGAACCCCTCCAAAATTGCGACGCATGTTGTTGGCACCCGACCTCTACCCTTGCCAAAGTGCGGAATGCTGTCTCTGGCAACGGAAAAGACGCAAAGTGGTTGCTTGCAGTTAGCTTATTTAAGGGCGCTGCTTTCTTTTGCGGGTGGGAGCGCAGTCACGTGTTATTTTTCATATTTCGCGGGCTTTCTTTATTAACAGGAAAAAATTCAGCACGCAATTAGTATGTTGATGAAAGTAGCACAGAGATGTCATTTCAACATGCCCACATATGCTTCATTGACGCTTGATAATTAGGAGAACTATCGGAGTTACACGTATAATTGTGACTAACTAATTAATTCTCATTAACGAACCAATTAGTAGTGGCTGCTCAAGTGTACTAGGAACAATATGTACTAGGTTTGCTTCACGTAACATAGGTCCTCTTTTTTTTTTTAATCGTGCTGCGTGATATTTGAGACACCCTTTATACTCAGTTAAGTGCGGATGAAAAAGCCGAGATCATCGGGCTTGAACAATCAAAAAGCCTAACTTGGGCAATGACCATGGTATGGGAGTATGGCTGTACAAGAACAGGCGCAAGTCTGCTGCATACATTCGTACGCAAACTTGAAAGCCACAGGGTGAGTACGAGCAGCGAGAATCGGGATCACGAGTTAGGCGTTGGAAAAAAAGGGAAAATGTTGGTTCGCCTTCGGAACGAACTGCGGTAATCTAGTTAGCTGCTTCGCGTTGATGTTGGCCAACAACTCAGCATACACAGTGCTAGGATTGCGGGAAAGGAGAGCTCCAGAAATTTCTGGCCCTTGGTCATCACAAAAAAAAAAAAAAAAGAAAAAAAAAAAGGCGAAACAAGGCTGCACACGCAAACTACTGTTCGTGAGAAGATCAGGAATATCGCAGATACTAAATAAAAAAAACTTTCTCCCAGAATTATTATTATTATTTTAATAAAAGCCAGTGTTTTTGGCTGCGCGTTCATTCTATTAGTGTGTTTTTGTGTTCATGTCTCATTTCTATCCGAGTGCATGAATAATGTTCTTAGAGGATGGCAATCAAAACAGATCTTATGTGAAAGAGCCGAACATCTACCGAATGCACACGTCGGTATGTGACCATCTGCCTCACATGAAAATTCACGTCATACTGACACCTTGGTTACGTAAGCGTGAATTCTCGCCCATGTGGTCGTTTAAAAGTAGTTGTGGTTGATGTTGTATGGCCGGCTGGCACACGCGGAGCAGCAGCCAGCCAGTAGACGAACGAAGATCATTTTAATAGATTTGTCGCGGAAAAATTGGGGGGACCCTTAAGCTTCGCCTTTAAGAGTTGACGCGATAGCGATATCCTGTACCTAGTACGTACTTCAATCACTTAGTGCATACTATGTAATGGGTAGCATGCTTTACACGACGAGCGGGGAATCTGTTCGAACTTGCTATGCACCCACTACCTGGTCTTAAGGGAAAACGCGTAGTAAGTAACGTGTGTGCCTTTTGTAATGGGTGGCTGGCTTTGAACCATGATGTCGTCATGATATTCCCATGTTCTGATGCCCGATGGCAATGTACGCTTGTACAACGCAATATTACTGCGATATGACATGTTGTATTGTGACGCCTGCATACCGGACGCGTGGATTTACACGTGTCATTTACAACGAATGTCATTAAGCGGACCTAATGTCATTTTACCTGAGTGCTGTCACACGACGAAAACAAATGTCATTTTAAAATGATGACCATGACGTTAGCCCTCCTGAGCCGTGGCTTTGGGAGAAATAAAAATCGATTAAAACTTGCATGTAACATGCGTGTACCTTCAAAAATATTTTTTTATTACTAAAAAGGTGCTCCTAGAATATAAACGCAGCCGTTTTACACAACTTGCCACAGCTGCATGACATAAACGAAGTCAGGCCAAGAGCCACTCAAAAGCCAACATGGAGGACGATATGACCGGGCGTGAGTGAATTGAAGCGTGGGCGCACGACTGACTCCCCGGCTGCAGAAATGAGACGGTGGCAGCAATTTCGTGTACTCACCACCTTCATCACCACAACACGTGCAATCGGACGATAAACACTCGCGATAGAGGCAACAACGACAACAGAGCCCAAATGAAACATGGCCGGCGTCTAGCCGCTGTAGTAAAGTCGCTTTCTTTTAGAAACTTTAGCGCGTGCTATGAAGTTATCAGACCAGTAATAAGTTCATCTAGTAAAGAATAAGACATATACGAATTACAAAAGTTACGTATACATAAGTTAACAGCCATCTCCCTAAAAGTCTGTGGCGTCGAGACTACGCATTCGGTTCGAAATCGAATGCAAATGTGTTTCGTGGACTCATTCGGCAGGAAAATGTCGTTTTCATCGAATGGCATTAATTTCCCCGAGTGACAGCAAACAAATGGCATTACAAACGAATTACATTCGCTGTAAATGACATTATATTTGCCGTGTGACAGGGGTATAAATTGCTGACGTCGTTATCTATAGCGGAAAAGCTTGGTTTCGGTGTTATAACGAAAGGCACGACATTCGAATTATACGAGCTGGAATGAGTGGGAACACTCACGTGGAAAATACCTAACTCACGCACATGCAACGCAACGAGTTTCGTAAATGCTACTCAGTGCATTTTATGCGAGGATATATCGCCCCTTCAGTCAAGCATCACAGATGAAATGCGCGATCAAGATAGTTTGGAAGGTTTCCGGTGGCCTAGATTGCCTTTTCGTCGTCCCCACAGCCACATTCAAGATCCAATATCGAGCAAAAACCCTTCTCCTGTTCTTTCTATTCGTTAAAGCTTCACTTACCAATTATCAGGAAAGCAGCTGACTACGGCACAGTAAAAGCTAGCATCCTGAAAACGCCATCTGCATGCGCATACTAGGTTCAATGCCATCACGCAATATCCAAGAACTTGTGCAACAGAGCGAAATTAATCGGCTGAGTTGCATCTTTTCATCGCCCGGAAATTGCAGCCCCCGAAAAAGTAACGTGTTCCCAGTGTAGCATTAAGCGATCGTACTTTGCTCATCTCTCCATCTCTTCTTTTTTTTTTTTTCCTAAGCTGAGAACGAATGCATGCGCATCTCTTGATTGCATGGTTGCCTCGTATTCGGGAACGAGTCAATAAAAGTTATTCTTTCTACGGATTAACTGAGGCGAACGTCGCGTTTCCTAGACACTGGCAAAAAGATATACCGGAGAAAACTTAAGCACAGCCTCTTCAAGACATGCGAGACGACACTCAAGTCGCGAATAAATATTTAATTAAAGTTGCCTTTCGAAGCCCCGGGAGAATGGCACCGCACGTAGCAACTGTAAGGCTTCGCGATAATTTACTCAGACGGCTGTTGTGGAAATACCCTTTTAGAGCAATAATGGACGAGCTCGGACATGCACAAAATCGTTTGATGGTATTCTGGATGTGAAACATCTAGGTGAGCCTAAAGGGTATTGTAATTATTAGATCTCAAAGGCGTACATGCATTCAAGATCTCACTAGGATTCACCCGTCACAAGACGTTAGTCAACCACAATGTTAATAATATCTGGGGTTTTGCCTGCCCAAACTAATACATTATTACAAGGCACGCCGTTTTGGAGGCCCCTGAAATATCGGCGATACGGCGTTCTTTAACATACACTGATACCGCGCAGTACACGGGCCTCTAGCATTTCGCCTCCATCAAACAGCGATCGCCGCAGCCGGAATCGAACTCGTGACTTTCGATTCAACATCCGAGCACCGTAACCGCTATACCACCGATGCAGAAGTTACTAAACAGCAAGAATCATATAGAGAGAGGAAGGAATAAACGGGAGGAGGATATCGAAGGATGATTACCCGTAATGACCAATAGTTACATTGCCGAACTGTTAATTATGGTGGAAGTACGAGCTTCAATTAATAATTTGCTCAACGTAGCATAAACGGCGATTTGCCCTCGTCTACTTCTCAATTATCTTGGTGCATGTCATCGTCCTCCGTTTCTTTTGATAATGTTCACTGTCCATGCTTTAGCTATCATCATGTTGAATTGCTGAGTATCTGAACCCCTGACGCTTTCTCTTCAATGTCGTGAGTGGCTGAGCGAGAAGCGGTCCGAATACAACTGTAGGCCAGCGCCGCTAGAGTGCAGATTGAGATTAACAGTGCACCAACGACGTTACGCTTTCGTCCAACAAAGCAACGCTGTCCCAAAGGCAGCAGCAACAAAGGCCCTAATTGAGACAAATTATTGCCCGATGAAACTCTCCAATCCATTACTCCCACTGCCAGCCTCTATATTTATAGTTCTCCATCCAGCCGGTGTCCTTGGGGCGACGAAGCGAGCTCAGAAAAACCTACGAGCACGCGAGCTATTTTTTGTTCTCTAACACACTGTTAATCAGTACATTCCGTTTCATCCTTCTGCTTGCGAGCTCTATCTCTTTCCATGTCCCATGGCATCTTGCTGACCAGCTTGCAGGTTTATTCAAACCGGGGACCAGGCTAGTGCTTGCAGATCTTTGTGAAATTCTTCGGAGAAAAATTAAGACAAATTTCGTGAACTACCTAACGCTGCATTCATTTCGAACCTTCGTGACGGTTTTCCACTTTGCTCCGCTTGCGAGCAGGTACTTCGAGCGCCCAGACACTGTTAAAGAGAGTCAGTGCGAAACCCATAAGCTATACGTAGAGTAGACACCGCATATATTGGTAGTACGCAGCACACTTAGGTTGATATATGGTTTTCATGAAGTGGAATGAGGGTTAGCAATTGAAACCGGCTTGATCACTTACACAGTTTTTCTGTAGGGCTAGGCAGAGCCAAAGTGCGCCTTAGGATATGCTGACTCAGTAAAACTAATATTGTCTAGTGATGACAATAGCTAACTTTAGCACTTTGCTACTGCACAAGCTTGTTTCGAGACAGGCCGCAAGAGAGAGGGAGCGAGAGCAGGGTGCTGAATGAGACTCGAAAGGCGCGGAGGTTAGCCGGTCAATAAGCATCCTGTTTGCTACCCTGTACTGAGGAAGGGGTAAAGGAAGATTGAAAGGTAGGGATAAAAGCGTAACACGGAATGAGATATAATGGCTAAAAAAAAGAGCGCGTAGACGTAACAAAAAACAAAAAAAAAACAAAAAAAATACGGGGATTTCATATTCGTTTAACGAAGCTGTTTGCTTGTTCATGTTGCAAGGTGTTGCAAATCCATGTTGCATCGTAGTGGTGGAGGGGTAACGCTGGAGTGGCTTGCATGGGGGAAAGTGTAGGGGTAGCTAGCTTGGCGCGTGCGGGAAGTTCCCTTTTGCACTCTCCCCCTCCCCCCCCCCCCCCCCCCCCGCCTC
This sequence comes from Rhipicephalus appendiculatus, assembly GCA_030522465.1. Taxonomy (NCBI): domain Eukaryota; kingdom Metazoa; phylum Arthropoda; class Arachnida; order Ixodida; family Ixodidae; genus Rhipicephalus; species Rhipicephalus appendiculatus. The sequence continues at coordinate 18,292 of JALIZH010012610.1, read as the reverse complement.
CATACACACATACCAACGCCCATGCTGTGATGTGTCATATACACCATCATTTGGGCTGAATGTTTCACTTCTCAATGGGTGGTAATATAAATACGGATCACAAAACCGATGGCGAAGCTCTCGGCAGCAAAACAGTGTAGTTGGACAGTATTGTTGTAGTAAGGGTTTAAAGTTACTGAGCAGTAGAAAACATCGAACAGGGGTGTTCACCCAGCGGCTCCTGGCTTTATAGTAATGCCGCCATGAAAACGCCATCCTCTCATTTTTATCACAGCTGCTATAGAAACATTGAAAGCTTCAATGAGGAAAGCTTAAATCCGCAAGTCTGATCGTGCAAGCGCAATCGCGTCTGAAGCAGAATGCCCTAAATGCTTATTGCATCTAAGAGCCGTAAGAGAATTGATGGGAACGTAAAATGACGCTAAATGCCAGCAACTATACAGAGAACAATTTGTGCTTTCGCAAGCATAGAAATGGATGCAATGCAATGATAAGCCAGCTACATTCGAAAATAGGGGGGGGCCATGAAAGATGGAAAACGACTATAATCACGGCTGTAACCGCCGACAGTAAGGAAATGGTCCACGGCAGCAGCGACGATGTATTCAGCTGGGTTGCTTTTACCGTATTCCGCCATTCGACTGGTTGATTATTGTGTGTTAACGTGACAGACAAACAGTATGAAGAAATGAGCAACGCTGTAAACGAGAAATTACAATTAATTTTGAGCACGCGGGGCTCACTAACCTGCGTCTGAACGCATCTTTTTTTTTTTCAAACTTTTGGAAATGGGGCCGCGCAGCCCATGAAACAAACTCATTACCACGAAAACAGTGGCGCAGAGATAAATTCACATGGCATGATTCACGGCGGCGGTTTGCTTTCTTGTTTTCTGGAGGGCATGCGATGCCACATATATGAAAGCAAGTTTCACAGTAATGTGTGAACTCTCTGCTTGGATACCTAACCATGCTTGTCGCGACTTATGTGGCACGATCGAAAATGGCTTAACTTATACGCGCGTCACTGCACCGCTGCCACATCAGGACATTGTTCAGTGAATTTCGGCTTCAACATAGAGTCGAAGTATGTCCGGAAGGCACGCGACAATTCCAGTAAGAAAACACAGGTTGAATTACAATTCAAAATACAGGTATGTATGTATTTACTTAAAAATACCGGCATAAATGCAAACATCCGATTTTATCGATCGCATAAACTGACACAGTGGCACTTTTGAAAAGACGGTCAGCAAAATTCTAGCGACTTGAGCTCTTGCTTTCAATGCCAAAGCAGGGCCACATGTGTGAGGAAATGTGTATAAGACACAACCTTCGAGCAGCTCATAAAAGAAATGCACGGATCTACATGGAAAACACATTTGAACTGAATTGTGCAACAAGGAATAGAGGTAACGTATTCAAGGAGAGAGGTTGCGTAGAAAGCGAGAAATGCACGACCAGACTAAGATGCAACGGAAAGCGATACGCGACGCTGCGCGATGCAATTCGTCGGCCGCATTATACTCACGTGTGCTTTATCCCGAAAGAGATCGAAAAATAGAGCCGAATCTTTTCTTCTTGAGCAAAAAAACGTTAAGGAAATAAAGAAGACTACTGCAGGCAGCGACTGCAATTCAAAATGTGGCACACATGAAGATTTTCTTCTTTAAGTGCTTTTTCTAGGTTTCGTTTCTTGTTCAGTAGGAATCCACATTCAAGAACGTCTTCAAGTTTGAAATGTGGGCGGGTATATATTCAAACCTTGGTTGGTGAAAAAAAAAAAGAAAAAAAAAAGGCTACGGTATACTCGTCACCTTTCCTAAAGAACGCAAATCTTAACCTGCGAATGGAAGGGGATGCGGTATACAGATGCAGCCCTCGCAGATTGCCTTTCGAGAATCTTGAAAATTTCTCACATCCTTTCGTATAGACCGAGGGGAGGACGAAACAAAGCGAGGAGCCTTTTTTTTTTCTTTTAGGTGGCGCCAGACGCGGAAGATTCGGTATTGAAGGCGGGGATGTACGTTCTTGTAACAATTTTTGCTCTTTGTTTTCCCCTTCTAAAATTTTGTATTCTTTGCAGAATCTTGTCATATCATGCATTAGGATATTATTCGCTTTTTGATGGAGCTCTCGTAGCTGCGGAAAACATACGTGGAATACCTTTGAATACAGCGCATAACCACTGGAGATTATCTTAAATGCACGCTAACTTTCATAACAATTAAACAAGACGGTCTTAACATGTACAGATGCTGTTTGCGGAAATCGCTACCGTGACAGAGCGTTCAATATTAAGAAAGCAGAAAAAACTCATCGTCCAAGCACTCCGTATACAGATGGTTAACCAGCGACGCTAAAACATGCGGCCCTCTTCTTTACCATTGCGTTAATCCCAACAGTTCATTAAATTATTTGTTTCTTTAACGAGATGACACGCATGATTGGCTTGGGTTTGTGCAGTCACTGACGGCGCGTCACGTCATGGAAGGCGCAGCCAATGGCGCACCTCTATTTTTTTAGGGGCGAAGCACCATATGGTCTCGGCTTGTCGGCGTGTCATGTCGTCGTCACGGTCCACCATAAACGGGTGTGCGTCACAAAAATTGAGTAAATCCCACTAGTCACCACCAGTCCATACCAGTGGAGTAGCCAGGGGGGTGGGGGTTGGTCGGGTTCAAACACCTCCCCCCTCCCCCCCCTCCCCCCCGAAATTTTGTCAATTTTGCTTGCGTATATATACACGCACACATACAAACGCATGCATGAACATACATAAAATATGGTTGAACCCCCCCCCCCCCCCCCCCCGAAAAAAATTTCTGGCTACGCCCCTGGTCCATACTATGCATATTATGAGTTGAAGGTTCGTCCTTACTGCCTAAAACATTATGTTATGCTTAGCAGCAGTGTCAGAATCCGCGACGAAATTTATCAAGACGCTCAAATTTCTTATCTAAAACCAGAGACACAAACGTGCTTCTCCACGGTAAGGTCATCTATCTGAAACAGCACTTCAAACATATCAGCAGAGCGATGGTGCGTTAGTGGTCCGGTGGCGAGTAAAGCAGTAAAGAGTAATGATCTCGCTGTGGGAAACAGTGGAGCACGCTGCATGCTTCGCCACTCCCCAGGTTTCACGTTAGTGGAGCTGGAAACACTCTTCCCTACATGCCCCCTTCGCCACAATTTTCAAAATGGTTCCAAAAGCCTGTTCTTTTCTTTTCTCTTGTTATTTTCGCACTCGCTGACGCGCGCGATTGACGTTAGGGCAGCCCGTATGTACACCGTTACGGAAGCGCATATATTAGACGCGCACGAAATCATAAACATGCTTATGTGTGTTGTTTCAACAGCGCAGCTCGAACGCTGGGCTTCCAGAACCGGATCGGACGACTATGCCACAGGCTCATTTTCCTAAACTCTTGTAACTCATCTTCATTTATTAAGGCAAAAGCCTCAGACGCCTCGTCAAATGCCAAAATTGACCGGTGTCACGCGTCGGCGTCCACCGTCGGCGGCGTCAACACGAGTGATGCAAAAATCATCATCCCGTGATGAAGGCCCCAGATCGCCAAAATTTGTGGCGTCACTATGACGTCACATGTGGACGTCATCACATGACATTACTGCTTGGTTGAAGTTGGGCCGATCCCGGAGGCAATGCAACGCAAGGTGAGGTGCAGAAAGCTTACAATGCCTCCGATCCTGGAGGCAATACAAAACCAAGTTAGTTGTAGAATGCTATCGGAGACGGGTGCGGGAGGTTCAATACATTGACTTAGAAGGCTTTTGCCTTCGAGTCGACTGAGGCGGATGTATAAAAAACCCTGCGAGTCTTTTCTTTTTTTATTTTTTTTAATTCTCTACCTTCTCCCTGAGTTATGCTTCCTTAGGGGCTGCAGAAAATAGCATCACCTATATAAATATTTTTTTTTCGTTTCAAAGATAACCAATCAGTCACCTCACTTCCCGTATCTGTATGCCTTATAAGGTTGAATAGAACACCTGTAAGAACGCATCGAGAGCGATTACGCGCTTTCGGACGCTTGGCACATTTTGACAACGTTGACGGGAGCGGAGAGTCACAACCAGCCGCCATGTGGGTGTAGATGTATGCTTCTTCAATAAACACTTCCTCAATGGCAATGCTATACTATTTTTACCATAACCATCATGGCTTAGTGATTTGTAGGTAAATTTTTTCTTCTATTAAACATATTAATTTGAAGCTCCTTGGTTTAAGGAGGCCTGCAACTGGCCAGAATGTGTGATTATATTTTGGTGGAAATGAAGAGTCTGTGAATTATAGTGAAAGATTCAGGCATTCTTCTCGCGATCTGAGTAGGATTTATATTTTAAATCGCATTTAAAAGTAGCAAGAAATCCGTGTATCGAGCAGCCTAGTGGAATGCCCTGAAGCAGGATTAGGGAGTCGATCTTTGCTGTGCGTAGTCTCATGCTTTCATGCAAGCCATTGTTAGTGCTCAGAATAAGAGTGTGTACATTAGTATCCATACCCGTTCTATTCTGTGCTTCTTGCGAACTAAAAGGGAGTTGCGGAACATGTCGAACAGCGGTGCATGCGCGTGGAGCGCACGCATTAAAGTCTCGCGCTCACCTCTCACTGTTTTGAGCATGTGTTGCGTGTATACGACATCATAGCCTACAGACATGGAAAAATTCCAATGACAAATTTTTCAAGGCGTTTTCCGCGTCATCAGTCCGTGATCAGACACTCGGACCAGTAAGCTTCCTTCTGCACTAAAGGAGTACCGTAAAATAACTGGCGAAGCTTCCACAAGCCGCGCAAGGCTTGAAACAGGGAGACTGGACGATTCTGAAGACTGCCTTGATTGATTTTACGCTGTTTCAAGCCTTAGATAGGTGATGCAGGTTCTTTCTAGGTTGCTTCTAGGTCGTTCCTAGGCTTTAGTTAGGTGATGCTAGGTTGTTTCTACGTTGATTCTCAGCGAAGAGAGGTTCGAGTTAAACCGCTGTGGAGTATACTAGAACAAGGGGGTGCTCGGAACGAGCTTCGGAAAGTGAAGCCGAAGCAGGGTCAAGCCGCTTGTGGCGCTGTGATCAGTAGTCTGCAGTGTGTCGTTGTTCAAGAGCTCCACGCGGCTCCACGAAAGCAGTGCAGTGGTAGAATGCCCGCTTCCCACTGAAAAAGGTCCGGGTTCGAATCGCAGCTGTGGATGGTAAGTTTTCATTTTAGTGCTACCTCTTAAACATGTATACCGAGAGACTTTTCTTTGTTTCGTACAGTTAGCTTCAGATTCTACATATTGCTACAAAAAGTAACATGAAATGTGAACTGAAATAGAAGAAACTTGACAGTGAGCGCGATTATCTGCAGCGCCCTCGCATTGCATTCAACAAAATCGTAAAGTATGGTCTCCGAGATTTTCGCGAATACGAGACTCGAAACGAGACTTCACATTTGGCGTACGCTTTTTCTAGCAATACCTAGCAGCTGAAGCTAGTTTTAAGAAACAAAGAAAAAACCAATATAGCTATAAGAAGTGACAATAAAAACCCACCATCTGCCGCTACGACTCGAACTCGGGCCCTGTGAGTGGGAAGCAGGCATTCTACCGCGGCACCACATCGGTGGGGCCGCTCGCAACTCTTAACCGCTCGCAACGTCACAAATGACTTGACCCTGTTTGGGTTTAATTTTTTTACATTGGTGCGACGGCCGTTTCGAGCACTCCCCTGTTATAGTATATACGCTAACCACAGACAGTCACAGACGCGAAACGGATGTACAAACCAAGCGTTTGCACCTCCCACAGCTTTACGGACACGTCGTCGTTGGCGTAGACCTTATGTCGCTTCGGGGTCTTCTCCTCCGTTCCTTAGTATTTTCTTGTTGTACGCACTCGGGGTCTTCGGCTCACCGCCGTCGCTTCACAGCCATTTGTTGGGCTAACTGTTGGCGTCTTCAATTTTAGTGGACCAGTGATGAGTGATGGGATTTACCCAATTTCTGTGGCACATATCCCGTTTTTGATGATGATGATAGTTTTCTGATAGGCCACCCAGACACATCCGCTTTTTTATTTGTTTTTGTTTTTCTGATAGGCCGCGCTAATTGCGGCTACCTTAAAAGCTTCTGTTAAACTTTGTTGTCGGTCCCTTCAAACGATTTCGGCCAAGCAGTTTGAAAGTCTGGGAAGAACAAGCCAGCCAGTATAAAAGTGGGAACTTCGATGTCACAACTGGGTTGTTATTTATTTTAAATAACTTCACAAAACCTAACGGTGCAAGAAAAAACAAGCGACGCGACCACGCAGAACAAAAAGGTACCCGATGGATAAGAGCACGCACTAGTACATTTTTGTTCCGTTGTTGTTGAGTTTGAATATTTATTATTCTTTACGGGGGCACGCTTCGTATTGCGTTGTTGCTTTTTTGCCCTATTATAACAACGTATTACAGTCAACCATAATTTTGTTCAGCTCGTACGAACATAAAGCCTGACTGAATTTCTTTCTAAAATGCATTTTTTGTTCATTCCATCCTTGCCTGTTAATCAGGTTATGGTGTTCCTGAAAATTCGCTGGGCTTCGTCCCACGCATATCGGAAAGTGACGCGCTTCTATTTCAGTTTTATAGAAGATCACTTTTTGTAATCAAATTTTTATGAAAACATGTATAAAATGCTGCGGAAAACTGGGAAAAAACTTTGCAGTATAATACGCTTTTACATTAAAAGCCGGTTTTTGAGCATGTTTGAAATGCTTTCAAGAGGCCAGCGCTTAAGCCGGATTTACGCATGTAAATTGGAAACGAAAGAGAAAAAAGACAACAACGACAAAAACGGATAGAAAGCGGTTTAGGTAACGGAAAAATACCACACTGAAAGCGCCATGCATATCGAAGTAGTTTCGGGTAGCGGGGAATCTATAACAAAGACTTGCCATTCATGCATGCCATGGACCCACGTGGCGCTGCCGGTAGCCGTCTGACGACGCGTCTGCGAGCTGAATAACTTATGCACCAGGCTCGACGACAAAACGGTGGGCCGCGAGCCGTAACCAAACCGTGAAACTTCCTGCCCTAACTGAACTCATTTCAAACTTGCCAGCTTTTGACCTCACTATGAAGAGGCGCCGTACAGAGCCCAATATACGACACAGACATGCTTTAGCCGCTTCGTAATAAAACAACGCCTTTACTTCGGTCACAAAAGAGCAAGAATGAAGGTGGATACCAAAGAAATAAAGCGTGGCGGAGTGAGGCGTCATTCTTATGCTAAGTGGGTAGTGTTGCGCCACGGGAGCTTCTTGGCAGCTGAGGGAGCGATCACGGCGCTCGACCTCTGGCTTGTGTAAGAGAAGTTAAAATTTGGAGCTTTCTGCATGCTAATGCCGTTGCGCGAAAAAAGGGCTGCTTTGAAATTGCGAATATTCGAGCCTCTCAAAGCATCCAAGGTGGACAGCACGTGCGAGAAAGTTTTCATGGTTTCTCTTGGTTAACTTTGGCAATATCGCGAGATCTTTCTCTGCTCTTCCCGACCGTGTCCCGCGCCAGCCGTGAAGAGCCCGTTTGGAAGCATTCAAAATAATATAATCGTAAAAGACGATCTGCGGGAATACAATTATTAAATATTTTCTTCCACTTAGTCAAAGCGAGAAAAGAAGACACAGAATTTTAGAAATCAGAATGTGTGGTGGAGAGAAAGAACCACTGCGTTTGCAATCTTTGTTACCTTAATTTCTGTTTTCAACCCCGTAACTAAATGCTGTAGTGCTTATTTCATGGAGATTTGATCCTACAGTAGCAGAATAATATTCTTAGAAGACGCTGGCTACCGGAAGTTGACACCCCTTCATGTTGTTAACGCAACTACGCAACGCAAGACGCCACCGCTCTATGCCAGCCTAAGCCTTGCTGAAATTATCGAAAGAAATCTAAACAAGGTTGTTTACGGCGCAAAAACGATGGCGATCGCACATTCTTCCGGAGGACCGTGATGAACGGGCATAAAGACGATTACTATCGGAGACAGCATGTCTAGACATGGCCTCCGAGATTAGCCAGCTGCACGCCGCGCCGCCTGCCAATCTCGGAGGCCATGGTCTAGAGGACGTGCGAGATGAAGCTGGCGACAGGTGGCGTTAGTTTCGTAACACCTAGCACGAAAAAATGCAACCAAGAATTTCATTTCGCGAGTACAAAAAGGCATTTAATTTATGAAGAGACAAAAACTCAAAAACCGCGCAACGCTTGATGACAAGCGTACGGATGCTCTTCGCAAATTAAGCGATGCACTAATCCTCGTCATAAGATATGCCTCCGAAGCGATCGATGTTTGTTCGCGCTTCGACCGATGTTGGCTTCTTCGTGAATTCCACTACCACGTCAATTTATTTTTGTGGTCCTATTGACGAAGTCTACATATTTTACTGCCTTATTTGCCTCGACAGTTTCTCATTCTACAACAAACAATTATGCGAAGTTTAATCTTGAGGAGATAAAGCACCTTTTCCCTAAAATACATGAAAAATGGAAAATTATGTGTCGGTATTACCCATACAGTTTCTGCGAGCAACTGTTCGAGTCGCATATACGCTCAGCATTCCTTCATGAAACGTTATATCTAAATAAAAAACCATGCATTTTCGCGTCCACGTAATGTACGTAGTCATAAATAAAGACTGTAACACTTTCATAAAAAAAAAATTCGAAAATGAATCACAAGTGTGCGACACCTACAGATACATGCGCTGCAATACAAGTGTACTATAGTTCTTTTTTTTTTTTGCAAGTAAGCGTAAATAAAATTCTGAGTTTCAGCACTGGAAGTGTCTAAATGAACAGTAAGGCTATAAACTTAACTAAACGTCCCGGAGGTTTGCCCGTGAAGGCCGTTCAAGAGAAGGCAACGGAGCGTGTCGTATACTTCGGGAGAAAGGGTTTCCCATTACCCGGTAATTTACGGCCGCGATACAGCGTGGCTTGAAGATTGCGCGCCCAAGACAGATTCGGAGACCAAGCGTCTATATAGCTTCTTGCCCTATACCACGGATTTCGTAATTCCCCTGCGTTATGGAAGAGTTGCTCGGTAAATCGTTCTTCATTTGAGTCCGCTTGAGCGCACACGCGAAGACGCAAAGCTATCCAACCAGCGCTAAGGCAGAACCAATTGAGGTGGTATGTATATACTCAAGACCTTGCGCACCCTTAACCTGTGCAACTTTATCTATATCCAGGCCCTTGTATACTGGCGTGATGACGGCCGTTCAAATTGCAAGCTGAACCACGCATTCTTGAAAAACACGTCACATTGAGCGAGCTGTCATTTGCTGTTTCTCAAACGAGCCACTTTTCTTCCTTTAAAATATTTTGTTTCTAGAGAAAATTTAGTTCCGTGGTCAATTCAACGAAAGACCAAAATGTAATTGGTTCCTTCTACGACACAAGTCTAAAATACAACCAAACGAAAGCACCCCTATCTCCTAGTTTAGGAAGCGGGTGCTCCGGGAACAACGTGAACCACGACAATGCAAACATGAATTCTCAGCGAGGAATCGATCAGCCAGACGACACTAAGCATTAGTTAACCGTCAACGTGTTTCAAAAGTCCCTGCTGCGGTCGTGCTTTGACGCAACTGCGATTTCGATTACTGACTTTACCACACACGGCAATGTATGCAAAAAAAAAAAGATGGGGGAAGAGGCGTTAAGGTCGACTCACAATCGTCAAGTGCAGAAAACTACAGCTTATTCACAACATATTCAGTCACCGTTCAGACGTGCAGGTCTGGACCCTTTGGACAACTCCGTATACAACAAGTGAATATGATTGTATTCAAACGCTCTGTGAACTCTGCACCGATAACTCCTGGCCTTCATACGGGAAACAGAACTCTTTCTATTTATTTAACTTATGCCGTAGGGCATACTGGCGCTAATAAAAAAAACTGTCAAAATGGGGAGGTACACAGTATTTCGTTTTCGAATATTAACTCATCTATCTGCTTGAAGGATATACTCAAAAAACATGTACGCACAGTGTTCGATAATGAAATTATATCAACCTGCTACTCACAGAATTAAAAGAACGATTCATGAAAGTACTAAATTAAGTGGCATGATCCCAGCCTTAGAAATGATGATCACAAACTCGGCAGCACACTACACTCATTCAAGCAGCAGAGGCCGCAAAGTTACATAAAAGTGCACAAGAGGTATGAAAAGAAGCGGGGCTGAAACTCTATTTATTCGTGCCATATTATACTATGAAGAACAGCACGAAAAAATGCCTTTACTATCTGATAGATTATAAGAGGAGACCTCAATTTGTTTTCAAGCCTGTACTAGAATTGCACACAATAATGAACCAAGATATTTCCTTAGGCTACAAAGTTTTTTTTTTAATGTGATATTTTTTCATGCACTATGGATTACTCCAGAAATATTAGTTTCGCAAGAAAATTCTAGAAATGCAAGTCAAGAAAAACAAAAGAGAATTTCCGGTCATCAATTTCAGCGCACGCTTTCTTTCGTAATGAAACAGTGGCTAGAGCCTTGAAGAATGTTCTTTTCTGGCATCATCATTTAATACGTGTCAAGAGGCAGGGCCATATGTCAACATCATCATGTGCTGAACTTTTTAAAAATCTAAATAAACTTCGAGTGCGTCATAAGTCGTGCACGACGCATTGCGAAAGCGTGGAAGCGTAGCCCCGCAATGTCAAGAGCAAATTTATGTCAAACGAATGGAAGCCGCTGCAAGAATAAGTAAAAAATATCTTTACATTTCTGCGGATGTTGTGAGTAACTGGTGACTCAGCAGTGTAATAAACTTCATTCATCTGTTGCACTACGCGTTCGTTATAAGCCATTATAAATCACATCCGTTTAAAATTATGATGATAGTGATGACTGTTCTTATTCCATTATTTGTTTGAAGTAAGCAAACGGTATCATGGCATCGTTTTCTGAAATTGCAGTGAAGCCTTGCCCTTGAATGCTTGACTTGCATGTGGGTATTAGCTGGGTGCTGCAAAGCCTGTGTTGAGTATGAATGGAAGCAGTAGTTTGTGGAAAACTGTTTTTGTGTCACCCAGCCTTTTTGATATTATCAGGTTTCCCTATGTCTGTCACAATTTATATCATTTCGATTGTCTATTTTTGATAATTCCATGTCTTTATAATGAAGTTCAATATATTTCGCGCAGTTATATTCTTGCCCGTGGCGAGGCAGTCTGTGTCGACCTCTTCCCTGAATCTTTTTTTTACCAAAATACATTTCGTGTCTCATTCATACCGACAACTTACCGCACTACATTTCCGTCTGCTTCGCGAAATCTCGCATTAACTGTCCAAGACGTAGAAAAATGAAAACGCAAGAAAAACAAGTTTTGCACTCGGACCTTCGAAGCGTGGATTCCTTTAAGGAACTCCCCACAAATTTGCAATGGCAACAAGGCAGCCGCTATCACATCGCCTGATTTATTTAGAGGGTCGTGCGGGCGCTTGAAATTTCCAAACAAGGTTTTTCATTATTAGTTTCCTTGAGTTATGAAAAAAGCAATAACTTTGATTTTCTCAAATTTTATTTTTAACAGAACAATATTACTGCTTTTACGAAGAAATAGAGCGCAGAAAGAAACTTTCTCACTGATTTCGGGAACAGCGCATTCTCTTCCGCTCAGTGTCGCATGAAAGGCAAAAGTACGTCGAGATACGGAAGCTGGCGTCACATATACAGGCAGCGTTTGAAAGCATAGACGCTATTGCTGAAGTTCATTGCCGTTAATTTTTTACAATGACCAAACATACATATCAGAACTTATGCAGGGGACAGCACAATATGTAGCAGCAGTACAAATACAAGTAATACTAATGAGGAAAAATATAGATTGGTAAGTAAATGAAATGAATATAAAAAAGATGAGCAGTATCCGTCGTAAGTGCAGACATTCTGTTTGACGTCTTTGTGCACCGGCGTGGAGGCTTGTTTATTCATTTTTTGTTCTCGTTGTTTAATTTTTTTTACATACAAAAGCTGGTGTCGCTTCTACGCGGTTAAGGTGCGCCGATAACACCAGTAGTTCAGCCGATAAAGCGTAAGAGAATTTCAAAGGTTCCTAGTCCGCCGCGGTGGAGTAGTGGTCATGGTGCTCGGTTGCTGACGCGAAGGTCGCGGGTTCGATCCTGGCCGCGGCTGTCACATTTTGATGGAGTCGACATGCTAGAGGCCCGTGTTCTGTGCAATGTTAGTGCACGTTAAGGAACACCAGCTGGTCGAAATTTCCGGAGCCCTCCACTACAGCGTCTCTCATAATCATATCGTAGCTTTGGACGTAAAGCCCCAGATAGTATTAATTACAAAGGTTCATATACTGCTTCCGAAAGTATAGCAACTTCCGCGTGCGCGACGTCACTGACAGGAAATGAAACAAAACTCCGCGCTGCTGTCATGACAGGAGATGTAAGAAAGAAGTACGAAGAACACGAACGTAGTGGGTCTCTGAATTCTGCTTCCGGGAGCTAGTCACAGCCACGTTGCTTGTCCTGACACCTGCAAAAAGGCAGGGCCATTGATAAAGTTACGTTCGCAAGCTTATGACGCTGCCGAGCTGAAAATCTTGGTTGCGTGGGGTGACGGGTGATGAGTCACGACATCTGTTCCTTAAAATATCGCATACTGAGTAAGACGCGCTATAGGCGGATATCACACGCTATAAAACGTCATAAACGGATATAGAGGAAAGCCACATGCATTAGCCTCAGATTTAGGCAGATTTAAAGCGACAGTTCGTCGACAGCACAAATCGTCAGTTACGGAATCGTGATGATGTAACACCAACAATGCTTAATAAGGTGGAAGTTCAGTGCGAGATGGGAGCTTGAAAACAAGGCCGCTACTCAAAATGTTGGCTCCAGCGACACCCCCCCCCCCCCCCTCCTCGATGTTCCAGTCAATTACCAGCATAGCTGATAATACACGACGAATTCACTGTTAGTCAAATCGCAGTGCGCCTTTGATTCACGCATGGATACGGGATGCTGCAAAGGAAAACTTGCATGGACAAAAAAAAAAAAAAAAAAGGCAACAAAAGCTCCATAGAAGTGCGTGACAAGCTGAGTGATACGTATATATGTTGATCCTGTGCAGTGAATTGCTGACCCGAAGGTCGCGGGATCGAATCCCGGCCACGGGGGCCGCACTTTTGATGCAGGCGAAAATGCTATAGGCCCGTGTGCTCAGATTTGGGTGCACGTTAAAGAACCCTACGTGGTCGAAATTTCTGAAGCCCTCCACTACGGCGTCTCTCGTAATCATATGGTGGTTTTGGGACGTAAAACTCCAGATATTATTATTATTATTATTATTATTATTATTATTATTATTATTATTATTATTATTATTATTATTATTATTATTATTATTATTAAAGCCTCCCAGTCGTATGCTACCGCAGCGTAGAGAGCAAACACAATCCTACCTACTCGACAACAGGAAGATCTGTAGTGCTTCGGGTCTCCTGCCCAACTACAATAAGCCAGACGTGGAAGGCTGAGCCGCCACAGTGACGGCAAACAGACGAGCTCCCAAAATGAGAGGAACCCAAACACAATTAGGGCCCCACGATGGTTGCCTGTCCCGGTCTCTCAGAGTGCTCACAAATGAGCTCGCTATTTGCATACGCCGCAGCTAAGCAGGTTAGGAGGAATGTCCGTAGAACAAATGGCTACGAAGTACGGGCTGCGCATGCGCACTTGCCGCTTCGCGCTCGTTCCTTGAAAAGTATAAGTGAGAGAGAAAGAAAAAATGAAGTGCCGGGTTGTCAATGAGAAGCACGTAGTGTTTTCTGGCCATCGAAAGAATCGCGAGAAGCAAATCAAGCCACTAACAATTGGTTCCAGCGATCTTATGTTTCCTGTTTGGCATCTTATGGATATTTGTAACAAAAAATGCGGGCAATCAGTGCGTTGTTTCCTAATTACCTGTGGAGACGTAGCGAGGAGCCCAAACAAGCACAGTGCAAAAGGAATGGAGGTTTTTGCTGTTGGAACCTGTAGTAACGAACGGTGCAGATGACCGCATTATTTAGAATTCTGCGAGCACTAGGTGATTTCTTTTCATATACACGTGCTTCCCTCCAAGTCTATGAGCCCTAAAACGCCTCAAATTTGCCGCTATCGAGACACCTGTGGAAAACGCTTCAATGATCACGCACTTCTAAAGCTAGAATTTTGGAATTCGGTAAAACTTTGTGGTTAACAAGGACCGACATTACTGTCGATGAATAATTTTTCCCGCTTTTGTTGCAGCAGGAGCTTTGAAATACGTGAAGGGAAATTTTTTTCTTGCTCCGCCGACGCGAACAAGCCAGAAATTTGGGCGTCGAAACCAACTAACCTGAACTACATTATATTCGGTATCTTCGGCGGATTCACGCTGCACTGTTGTGTCTTCAACCGCGGCCTCTGTGACAGCTCCAACTGCGCGCGTTTCCGGAACTGACAGCGAAGGCCACGCTTTAACAGTACGGCTGTTGCCGATGACACGGCACACCGAAGATGAATCCCCCGCGTTCCCTTTTATTTTATTTTATTTATTTTTATTTTTTGTGTTGCCAATAAATGCGATTTGCGTTCACTTTTGAGAACTCTATCATTGGTTTTCGAATTCAGCAGGGATAAAAACGTAATTATACACTCCTAAGTCATTTTTTTAGGGGCGAAGCTCCTTAGGGTGTGGGTCGTTCCCTTCTCTGTAATAGTATGTTGTAGTAGCCACTTCTAGTTAGTTTTAAGAATTGCTCACTAGATGGCGTTGTGTGTATATGTCCTTGGAAATAATATCACTAGATGGCGTTAGTGGTTTTCGTATAGTTGACGATTAAAGAGGATAGATGGCGCTGTTATAATTGGGATCGTCGGGCCGACGCGGTACTCGGAGTCGAGCACCGGAGGTGGACTCCATCGTGATCAACCGTGAGGTGAACATCACCAGAGAGGAGGTAGTCAGCTCCTAGTATCATGTCAGCGGGCAGGTCCTCGAATACGGGAACGCCGACAAGGAACATGCTTCTGGCTTCGGTTTGGAGATGCACGTCGAGCTTACCGACAGGCAATGCACAACCACCGAGGACACGCAGGGGTGCCTCGGGCCAAGGTTGGAGATTGGCTGGGGCATGGTGTCGATGTAGCGCCGTGCGTTGAGCGCGGAGCATGCGGCAGCTCCGGTACTCACGGCGGCACAACCCATAGCCAAGGACGCGTGGACGGCGTCCGTTGGAGGCCGATGGGATGATAGAGTCCACTTCACGGGAACCGCGCCGATGGGAGCGTTAACCACGTTCCCAGACGAGAGGAGCCCGTGTGGTGCCGTAGCGTGAACTGGTATCGCGGCGCCGATGAATGAAAGTTGAGCCGCCAAGGAGGCCTGGACGCCGTCCCCGGTCGGCGTTCGCAGAGCCTGAAGGTTACGGGGTGACGAGGAGGCATAGACGCTGTCCCCGAACTGTGGTTGGTGCGGTGGCAGGTGGGCGGGTTCCATGGCCGAGGAAGCGTGGACGGCTTTCCTGGGAGGGCCTGTCCGGAACGCCGAGGACGCACGAGCACAGCTGGCGTCTGCCTTAAAGCTTAGGCGATACACGGAAGATTTACGGTTTTACCGATGATTCCCTCCGGAGCTTCGCCCCACTCATCATCTCGTGGATATGCTGTGAATTTTTTTAAACTGCTTCAGCTTCACTTTAAGCTTCACTCATAACTGACCTACTCAATTAAAACATTTCTTATCAACTTCCAGTTGCTGCCTTTCGTTGTGTTTGCATCATTTTTGGCGAATAACAATGCGTTTCAGCTTTCCTACATTTCACTTTATGCCTACGAGAAAACACAGATATCACAAGTTGACTACGCTGTGTATCGCATATTCTAGCATATCCACCTCGGTAGTACACTGATTGCGGTGCTGGGCTGCTGACCCGAACGTCGCGGTTTCGATCCCGGCAGCGGCGGTGGAATTTCTATTGAAACGAATTGCTAGAGGCCCGTGTACTGTGTGATGTCAGTGCATGTTAAAGAACAGCAGATCGTCGAAATTTCCTGAGCCCCCCCACTACTGCGTGGCTCATAATCATATCGTGGCTTTGGCACGTGAAAACCCAGATATTAATATTATTACGTTTTTGTATCACGGCCGCAAACACCATAAGTGACAGATTCTACGAACTGGTTCATGCCCACAATAAAAATAAAAATGCTAACAAAGGCATTGCACGTAGGCTGCATTGATCAATATCTCAATGTGTGTTCGTGAATAGAACAACGCCAACATGCATGATAATCGCTCTCACCTTTTTGAAAACCTATTACTCAATACAAGCCCTGAAGTATCGCAATAATAATGAGAAAGCATGAGCAAGCTACACGAAAGTGAGGGACACCAGATTAGAGGGCAGGTTTGCACTGGCAGTTTTAGATGAAGACCAGAGGACCTTCATTCTTTCTACGTAGGCAGAGGAAGCTGCGGTCGCCTTTCCAAAGACATGGCATCCATCTTTCGCTTTGATCGCTCTGGGTGTCTTGTTCGGCCACCCAGCTCACTTCTTAGACATTTCCCACGGCCAACTCGCCCTTTCATCCGATGCCGAAGGCGACTCGGTCAGTCCGTAATCGAATGAGAGTGCATTCCCGAAGCCCCAGGCTAGGAGCAGTGGAGCATATGGAATATAACTTCGGTACAGTATGCGGTACTGCGATATTATGACGTCGGTGTAGTGTATGAAATGAAACCGGAGGAAATCGCAAATGATCCCATTGCCACGTGACACCATTATGCTATGATGACACCGCCATGAAAAATGTACTCTTGAAGCACCATAGTGTCTCAAGAGTGCATTTTTCTTCCGATGTGGGATGACTCAGATGTCCGTGATCCTGCTAGTCCTCATCATCAGCCTGTCTACGCCCACTGCAGGGCAAATGCCTCTCCCATGTTTCGCCAATCAACCGGGTCCTGTGCTTTCTGCTGCCACGTTATACCTGCAAACTTCTTAATCTCATCTACCCACCTAATTTTCTGTCTCCCCCTCACGCGTTTGCCATCTCTTGGAATCCAGTCAGTTACCCTTAATGACCAGCGGTTATCCTGCCGACGTGCTAGTACCACACATCTAAATCGCTTTCTGTACAAATAGTCTGAAAAGACATTTAATGACGATCTAGATCGAAGCGCCCATATAAGCTCACTCTCTTGAACTTGGGTGTTCTGACGGTGTTAATTGGGAGAGTGCATCAGCAGCTACGAAGTGTGTCAATTTCGAAGTGTTGAAAAGATAAACCTCTCAACCCAATTAAGTCTTCGTAACTCTCCGTCTCTCTCTCTCTCTCTCTCCCCTTTAGCGATTTAATATGCATAAGGAGCGTACAGCAACTTAAAAGAGAAACTAAAAAAGATTATGCACTTAACAGCGTCGTCGTCCGAAATGAGATATTATAATTAGTTTCACGACCAAAGCCCAGGCACTGTTTACATCCAGCGGCATCCAAACGGATAATCCCCGCGGGTGCACGCACGCTATACGCTCTTAACGTGATAGCAGCTAATCCCCCCGGTAAATTAGCGCTGCGATGGCGCAACTAACATATTTAGAATAACTTATGCGCATTACGTTTAGCACTCCCGACGCTAGAACCACGCTGTGTATTCCCAGTTTTATCCTTTCTTTTTCCTTCTTTCATTATGAACGACACGCAAAGCTCCGGTACGACATTCAATATGGGTAGCACAAATAAGAAAAGCATCCATTTAGAAAAAAGTCGCGCACTTTGCGATCGAAGAAAACTTATGGGCATTACTAACGCTCAAATGATGTGGGATGAAAGCGTGTCGGTTCCTGCTTTTTTTTTTTTTCGTGCTTAAAGCGCTTCAGCACTTTAATACTCGTACTAAAAGGTGCATATAGCATGCAGGCACGTATAAAAACGCATCGAGAGATTCTTTTTACACTTGAAAACTGTGAGTGAACCCCACGTTCTGTTCTGAATTTCCAAAAAGAGATTTCAGAAACGCGTGAGCGAAGGAGATAGCAAAGCAAAAACCATAGTTAGAAAGTGCATGAGACCCGCATTTATTTGCCATGCAATTCATAATTCGGGACCATCGCAGCATGCGCACTGCGCTACACACATTTTTTTCACGTGCCAACATTGTCATATATTTTAAGGAACTAGCCACACAATCTGTGCACGTTCAGAGCTTTGTTTTACTACGTCTAAAACGTAGTTCCTCGGCTTTCCTGTTTTCTTTG
>JALIZH010012609.1:0-60000 GCA_030522465.1 Rhipicephalus appendiculatus | reverse complement strand
TGTCTTGGTCGCCAACTTGAGGCAACAGAAGGCCCAAAACAAACAAACATTTATTAGCCGGGTGACTACACTGGTGTTACAGCCATGTTGTCCGAGGTTGACGGTCTCCTTGTCTTTCACCGCAAAAGCAAAGCACACTGCCCACTACAGTTAATTTTATTCCGGCAAGGACATACACCCATGCTGTTCTGTGCCAACTCCAAAAAGTGAAGCATCGCATTTCTTGAAATTGCGATGCAATTCTTAATTTGATCTGTTTGTGTACATGTATAGCTCGCTCCTGACGATTTCATGGCAAGGGTATTCCGTGGTTTCATTATAAATTTTTAAAAATGTACATTCACATTAGCATGGCTGCATATTGCAAACTGAACAAAAAATCACAGTATATCCACAAAGTGAATGATGGTGAGTGGGCGAAGATGGTGAGGCTGTGCTCTAAATTTGCACAGCGTCTTGTTTCCCCTAGTTCCAACGACTGCATAACTGCTTGTCTTGGCGACGAGCTAATCAACATTCACCTAATTACCCAATCGTTTCTCCATAAAACCTTAGGGGACGCCTCTTTTAAAGAATGAAGAAGTAAAGGTCCAGATGCGTCGGGCAAGGGCTTCGCATCAAGGAAACAACCATACAAATGGACGCCTATGCTCACATCCGTGATTTATCGTCTGGTGTTTATGTATAAAACAGCACCTTCCAGAGGCTCTGTAACCAATTATGGGATGTATATACGAAGTCAAACGTCAGGAATTTCGCATATACGAACATAGCACAGTTGGGGCTCCCTGAATGCTACTGGCCCATTTTTTCAAGTGTCTTCAAAATGCACGAAATAGTTCACAGCACGCGCGTGAATACCGCTTCGACAGAATCATGATCATTCCTGGGCCCCCAATAAAATTCAAACGACGCCATTGGTGGACGTTCCATCGTGCGTACAATTTTAACACCGTTCCATCGGTGAGCACGGGCAGCAGTGATCATATGATGCAGAACTGCGAATTAATCTAGCCTTTATATTGTTTAACCATACCACTATTTTGATCGCGCTTGTAGAAATCCCATTTCATTGTGTAATGCAGCGTTGTTACACCACAAAGTTTGGACGTATCGGCTGGCTCTCTGGCTTTCCTGCGGATTCTTGGCATGAGGCACTACGGACTCCTCAATGTGCTTACGTTTCAAAACGAATACAGTTCGACCATTTCAACCATACGAGGGATTATTGCGGTATGTAATGGAAAACGTCTGTGTACCTACCGATGTTTTAGGTGGAAACAAAGTCATTCAGGCATGAAACATTTGAACTATATGAAACGAAGCAATGAACTCATACATCACACAAGGAAGAACAAGAGCTACTACAGGTGAAGCTGTACATGGTCAGGAGGTGGGAAAGTGTCGCAGTCCGTGATCGTGGAGAAATTATAAGGAACAATCAATGCTATTATGCTCTACTTGAAAGGGTCTCCGCGCTTGCGATCGTTTCTCTTCAGGTTTTGTCTTCTTATTCCGCTAGAGCTGATACCAGCTGCAGCATGAATTTCTGCCCGGGAAATTATTTAAGTGTTGTTAACAACCTGTAAGAGAGCGCCACCAAACACAGGGTTTCAAGCACACATCTATTAAATGTGCTCAAAGGGAAACTAAAAACTACAACAGATGACCGATATTTCCAACTCGTGGTAAACACACCGGCTGCACGTTTTGGTCTCGCTGGTTGACTATGTGTAGGGAAATCTTCGAATGTGATTTTTTTTTCATTTTCACAATGCAGTTCATTCATGAACTTAACAGGACCACTTATAAACGGAGTGACGAGAATAACGTGTTCCTAATATTTCGGCCCTATCCTCACAAGTAGCAGGTTCATTAGAGTTTTGGTAGACTATGAGCGCTTGACGTGGTCAATTAGGCACCGACGCGTTTTCAAAAGTTTTCTTGTGTCGAACCTAAAGTTTTGCCTCAGATATTTCTAAGAATATTTCCGGCGACCACAATTAGCCACATAACCTGAAATTGAGCAAGATCATCAGTGCCGAATAAACGGCACGCACCTAGGGCTGCTTTAAACTGTCCAATATTGACGGAAGTTGTGTCATACAAATATTTTTTTCTTTATTTCTGTTATTAACAGAGGCCGGAGATGTAGACCTGTTTCTTAAGTAATGTATCAGTGAAGATTAATTTGCTGCTTTTCGTGACAGTTCATTCTGGCATTGTTTCATTCTATCCTATACATGACGTAAAGCATAGTAGCAGGGACATGTTTAAGAGCTTTAAAAACGTATAGATGGGTGACCAGTGCATTGAAAAATTTTAACCTGACACCTCTTTAAACAGCAAACCCATCGCATAAGCTTGTGTTAAATTCGTGCTAATGGCTGCCTAGTAAAAACAATATCCAGTTCGGTGTCATATCTTGATGGTAATAAGGCAAAAAAATGTAGCTTAATTAGGAACACCTTCAAAACACATCTCCACTTCTCTTTTGCGTAGCGTGAAGAGAAAGATGAGAATTTACTAGTCCACGATATGCATTTTCATGCTACAATTACAAGAAGGAATAGCAATAGTGAACTTAAGTCAAAGTTGTCTGAGCATTCCATATTTTCGTGGTCTTATATTTTCGTGGTGTTCCAGAAATTAAAGTATATACAAGGCTCGGACCCGGGAGCGAAGACGGTCCTCGCCTTTGGGCCCTACGAGTATAGTGCGAATTTTATGACCACCATCCAAGCGGAATTCACAAACGTGGTGAAGTAAGCAAGATCAACGTCGCTTCCCATTTGCATCATGCAAAGTTGGTTTTTATTGTTCTGCTCAAGCAGCTTCGCGAGGCAGTGTAAATATTAACTAGCATGTAACATGTACTGCACAAGTGTGATGGCGGAGGTCACGCTGTTACCGTGACCTCTGTGGATACACACTGAACTAGTTGGTGCTATTTCGAATGGTTCAAAGGCTCTTCATTGATAACTTTTCTAAAGAAACGATTACAAATCCTAGATAGACCAGTACTAACATAAAGAAAGTTGATAAAGAACGAGAAGTACGATTCTGGGGAAATTCTAAAGCGCACACAAGGATTCGATCAATGAAGACAATCATGCGTGAAATCACGACCCAGTTTATTGATAAAAATGTATGACAAATATATTTGTAAACCCAGACCAGCTCAAGAGCCCATGTGCGAGATATTAAAAAAATCACATACATCATAACAATAAAAAGAAATATTTCTACAATAAAGATGCCTACAACATGCAGGATAAAGTAAAAGAAATTTTAAAAAAGTCAAGCAGCACATCCAAAGGTGAATTCCTTGTCATTTAGTAGATTTGATTGCTGGCTTATACCCCTGTCACACGGGCACCCGCCAACTTCACTAAACTCCGTGTATGTAAAACTCTGTTAGGAAGCTCGACGGCGATGGAGTTGTGGCAGTGTCACACGGCAATGACAAGGTTGTAACAGTTGCCGCGAGGGGCTCAGTCGGCGCTGTTTGATTTTGCGCAGAAGTATCGTAATTTGACCTCTAGTTGGTCTTTTGTGAACTTTCGTTAAGCGGTCTTTACAACAAAACATTTTTAAGTAGGTCTGAAGCAAAAAAGAGCATAAAATTGTTTCAAACGAAAACGCATTCGCTAAATGTAGCGATGCTTACAGCCACGCCAGCCACCTTGTGCCAAACGTGCTTCTTTGCGAGATATGCCGTGCTTGACGACTGGTAGTTTTTTAGCCCGCATACAAAATTTCTTGTGTTTCATTGCCTCGTGAACGCACATCTTGTTCTGTGTCTTCAGTCATAAGTGACGAAGAGGTTCGATATTGCATTGGTACTGGCGTCGATCGGCTCCATGGACACAGAGGTTGAGGCCGCTAGAACCCATGTGCGCGCTATAAGACACCGTCTCGTTGCGAACAGCGTGACGCTCAACGCGATAGCGTTGTCACTCATTCCTGTTATGCCGACAAGGGCAAACGCAAACACTGCAACAACAACCACACGCACAGGCGAAATATTTTGTAATGGCGGCGCGCCAGGCGCGGTGAAAGACAAGGGCATTGGTGTGGAGAGTAGCTGCACTCTGGCGGGCGTATATATATTTAAAAAAAAACAACGTAGCTTAAGAAAGGGTCCATCAACAAAAGCACGTTTAATATTGCCAAAATGTATTATTGTGTGAACTGCGACAATTTAGTGCTCGAAGTTTTTTTTCTGACCAACAGAATACTGGAAACGAGAGTACTTCGTTCCGCCGTTAACGGAGAACGCCGAACTCCGTTTGCGAAACGCTCCGTTTACCTTCCTTTCGTAAGGGAGGCCGTGTGACACGGACCGCATCTCCGTAACGACGAGGAAGTTAAACGAAGTTCGAGGGTGCCCGTGTGACAGGGGTATTACGCAGTTATCTGCACAGCTTTTGATCTGAAAGGCTTCAATTATTTTGCGGGTTATATGTGTGCTTCCGTTTCATTATTAAAGATAGCTGTGAGTTCGCGCTTGTCTTTGTTCGAACCCTTGTGTGTGTCAGAAATTTTTCAAAATGCATTCATACCAACTCGCTACCTTTTTACAGTTTTAGAAGTAATATTAATATACAATCCGAGATGAAATCGAAGACATTGATGTTGCAGGTTTTATAATTTGACACGTTCAGTGGAGCTAGGCCAAATATAATTGGTTATGCCCTTCAGGCAAGCATGCAATATGCCGAATCCTTATACGACGCCTACCGTAAGTCCAATGCATAAAAAACTACAATTCCGAAGTTAGCATCAAAACGTATGCTCGAATACTAAAAACGCTAGCCGTCCACGAAACTGTTAGACGATGGCCACTCACGCCCTACGGAAACTTGTTGCCCTTCTGGCATCTGTACCATCCACCGTCCTCTTGACTGTCGCCATGGATGATATTACACACAACCACCTCGCTTGAAGGCGGCTCATATGGCAAAATTGATGGCGTCCTGTGGGAAAGGCTTATAAAAATAAATAGACCTCGATCAGATTTGCTGAAAAATGTTATCTTTCGCTTCACGATCACTCATACTCAGGCTCGCCAAAATTCTACTCATCCGGACGTACACGCAATCAACGTCACCCATGTTTCCCCTCGGTCCTGCTCAATTGCACTCCGAAGCGTGAATAGTCACCTCGGCTGGGCTTTCACTGGCTTGCACTCACCCAATGTCTTATCAACCGGGCTCAGTCGTATTCGAAAACACCGGCATTCTGCTCAACCTCACTCACTCATACTCAAACTCACGGGTAGATTCGAGGCTGTATGGATCTGTTTCTAGAGAAAGCATGAGAAATTAGCTTACTGGATGAGTAGTCGAAAGAGGAACTGTCGAGATTATGCATGTAAAATGATTATAGGACATGAACTGACCGTGCCGATCTGCCGGCTCTTACGTAGGCTTTGGATCTAAATTGAGGCCAGTGCTTTGCGGAGCAAACCCATGTTGGAGCAGAAAGTAGCAGTTTCTCTTATTGAAGCTTCCATCGACTGACGGCTCTCGTCGCTCACTTTCCCCGATACAATCTTTAAGTTAGGGTGAGTAAATGCATTCAAAATTGAGCATCCTTACACGGCACAATTATGCTAAGACAGAAACTTTGCGCTTGTATGTACCTAACGCCACGTAGCCTCAAAATCGCTGAAAGCATCTTCTCGCCATATTGACACTCGTCTGATGTTTGACATGGCGGCGCATCTATTTCACGGCGAGTGAATGCGGCAAGGAAGGTGACTGCAGGATTGTTCAACAGTATCAGCTTATGACACTACGTCGAGAGGCGGCTGAGGAGAGTTTGCAACCGATCATTTTGAATAGATGATTCTTCTGATGATAACGCCCTTTAGTGCCCTTTGATTCCGCAAGTGAACTTTGAACTCAGGCAAGGCTGGCTGCCGTGCTGTTTTTACCAGGTTTTGCTTTTTAGTTGACAATTGGGAGGTCGTGTTTTAAATAACGTTTTTATTCATGACCTTCTTTCTCTATACACAGCACTTTCATGGCGGACATTGTCATCGCCATCACTTCGACAGGATGGTTAGCTTCCGAGGTGTACTGCAAGGCCGCACCACCCAACTCAATCAACACCGATAACCTAGGCCATACCGTACTAGTGAGTTTTATTTACGCAAACTATAAAAAAAACTCGACAGACAGGGAGCGATAGAAAGCATATGGGCCGCTCTCGGCAGAGTTTAGCTATAGTGTAGTAATTATAACATCCATGGATACTAATTATGGGGTACGAATATGCAACTTCCCATTATATGCGAACTGAAGCCGCAATATTCTAATATATGAAGGTTCTATTTTTTTACTCTTTTTCACGCTTCAGCACTTGGACGACTCGCAGACATTCACCTAGGAGTTCCTGTGATGTGAAGGGATCACATGGACACACTCACCTTTGAAGGGAGCAGTAACACGAGCTAAATTCTGTAAATGGAGGCAGGATGACTACCCGATAGACTTTGGAAAGACGTTAGCTTCAAATAAGTTATTTTTGGTGTCTCTGAGTTCCAGTTGCGGCTGTATTTACTTCAATTGAACAGCACACATTCATCCCACAGCGAGTCAAAAGAGCTAGCAGTGATGGCAGTGCTAACGCGAGCTCTACGTCGCGATAGGGAGGGGCAGAACGACTGGTGGAAACTGCCACCGCCGAGTATCGCGACACTTGTGAAAGAGGCATTGGGGGGTGTCGAAGTGACAAAGAAATAACTTTTGGCAAAGAAGCGATACGGAAAGGGCGAGGGACGACGAAGATTGTACTAGGTGTCTTTTGTACACGGCTGCAAGCAGTCCAGAACCTATGCAGCCTCGCTGTAAAAGCAAGTACACGTGTCGGTAGTTTCCGCCTGCTTTGAGCGATTCTTTCTTCGTGTGGCTGTGTCGACGAACTTTACCTCACTTCGTCGTGGTCACAGCTTAATATTCAAACCACTAGTGTGTCTGTGGGGATCTATGCGAGTGTCGCTGTGTGCTCTACCCAAGATTCACTGTATGGTTTGTTTGGGTATCATTTTATGGCTGATTTCAGGAATCTCACTGGTTCGCTGTGTCAGCGGGAACAATTTTCTCAAAGCCGTCGGTAATCACTGGCCTGTCATTCGAGCTGTCTGCCCTCAAGTACGTCATGGCGGAGAATCCAACATCTCTGAAAGATAGCATCTCGCGCCCATGCTTGTCCGTAAACAAGACTGGACGAGAAGCGGTGGGTGCCTTTTGCAATAACCTATATTCACTATCTGCGCCGTGTGTGGTAAAAAATTTGGACGCGACTATAACTCTTGGCTCAGGTGTGTCGTAACGGAACTGGCACGAATATTACTTGTGTCAACTTTGTGTATTGCGTGAGCTCTGCCCGGTGTGACCACGATTGCAACTGGTCACATTCGTTCAATGCAATGAATTATTGGGATTAAATATATCGATAATTATTTGGCCCTCAACTAAAGGAATAGTATAATTTCAGGGCATATCTACGAAACTTCACTTTGAACTTGTGAAAGAACCATCTATTTCTATTTTTTACGAAAGCACTATCTTTGAAAAAAAAAACTGGCCTCAAATGGATGGATATGGTTAGAGATAAGAGCTATATCGTATAGATCTGTAATCATAGATCTCTTTGATATCAGAGCTACAGTTCATCTAGTGTATGGGTGATTAAATGTCAGCGTAATGATGCAAATTTAGGACATGCGTACAATGAAAGAGCAGTAGCTTTTCTTGTGACCAGCTTGCATTTTTGTGACACCTGTCGCAATTGATCTCAACGACGCGTGTATTTCTACGTGGCTTTTGAATATTCGCTCCGGTAGGCCTACGAAATACAACGTAAACGAAAGGGATCCACCAGGCCACACGAACGCCGGCGAGTGAGTGCCAATACCAGGCACCTTATCCAAGGATCGCGCTCACCTACACCTAAGCTAAGGATTGCGCTCACCTACAGCTAAGTGAAGGATTGCGCTCACTTACAATTCCACTGCATGTTTTTTTTGGCTATATACAAGAGCATATTTGAGGCTTTGGCGTCTTTTTTTTGTTCCTTGCAGCTCTGCAAGCACAGTGATTTCACTGGCGGCCCCGAGAACTACCTCGGCGATCCCATATACGCGTACGGCGCCTTCTCCAGTGGATCGAAAGTCCTCACATGGAGCGAGTACAATGATTCTTTGGCTATAAAGGTCAGTGGATTGGCTTGAACACTTTCTCTTGGTCGTGTACGAGATCAAAAAAGATGCAGTAAAATTTGTAGGAATTATTGCGCTGCAAAGCACTGGGAGAAGCGCGAGGGAAAGCATGGATGTATACTTGTATCAACGGTGCGCCACGTACTTCTTGGGCTAAGTAACTCAGTGGGTGGTTGGACTGAATATGTTTCGTTACCTTTAAACTGTCAGGTGACGTCTGTTCACGTAATTAAGCATGAAGTCGCAGTACCTGTATTAAGAAGACCATAAGAGTGGGCTTATTCTGCCGGTTGTGGAGACGGTACACGTGAAAGACCCACTGCGGAGAAAACCAATTGGACAAAGCATGAAAGAGCACACAGTCAATTTTCTATTGCTGGACCAATAGAGCTCCTTGCCAGGCAAATTATTTGTGCTGAGCCAATTGAGGGGCTTTTTGTAGTTCCTTGTTCCTCTGAGTATTAGAAGGCACTTAAAGTCATGTAGAGCTGTGGGGTGATTTTATATAGGGGAATTTACGAACCCGCTCGGTCTTACGTTTGCTACTCCTGCTAAGGTAAACCGAAAAAAAAAATTACGAAACAGCCAGACGTGGAAAGGCTTCGTGACATGGGCGCAGGTGTTGTCGAAGAATGACGGCTTCCACTCACTGTGCCGTTGTAGTTTTCACACAGAGGAAGATTCGATGTCTTCATTGCAATAGGAAAATATCTAACTGTGTCGCTGCAAATGAATTGTAGTTAGAAAAAAAAGACAGATTACCTGTTAAGCATTGATCTCACCAGCCGTCTTGTGTGTTTGACGTCGCCCCAGTAACCGCGCTAACATTTCCCACCGTGGAGGAAGAAACAGTGAAAGCGCAGAGCGCAGTGAAGAAGAATGAGATAGTTTGAAAAAAAAAGAGCTACGCGTCGCCGAAAAATGCGATGTGGAGAAAAGCATTGGCCAAGATTGCAGCTCTGGCATGTCCTTGGCGCACGTTGCCCGTGTGCTAGTTCAGCCTCATCTCTGTCGTCGCTACATAACTCTGAATATGTTTATTCAGAGGTCGCGCCAGATGTGGATTCCATACGGAAACCGCACCAGGTACCCGAGGTATTATATTCACCATCACAAAATAAATAGCAGCGCAACAAGAAATAGATAGAGCGCTGAACTCACAGCTAAGATCTGCATCCAACACTAGGATGAAGACCCACCAACCAGCCCAACTCGCGATCATGCTTCAGTATTTTAGTCATCGACTGGTTTTCCAAGAAACCTTTTCTTACCAATGTGAGGCCGACACTGATGTTCATTCAAGTGCCAAATCAAATCGGCTCCGTAGATAATCATAAGCTCATGACGCACATCGTGTTGTCATTCACACACATTTTCTCAACTCCGTCTGACCACGACGTCTTCACTCAGTATAAGGGTGCCTCGTAGGCTACTGCATCGCAGACATTACGAGCAACCTCGCATGCTATTTATGAGTCATAGCATGTGTGAATTCTTGGGCGAATAGGTACGTCGGATAGAAAAGGAGTATACAGTTTACTTTTGCAAATATTTATTGCAATAACTAGATGTGGACACTCGATGTTCAATATGTGCCAAGTGCGATGTGCAGTGCAGTTTTTCCTATCCCTTCTTTCCTCCCGTCCTCGTTGTATCGCTCTGTATCAACTCAAGATGTGCACTGTTTCGGTTACCGCCGCTGTTAGCGTCACCGTACACTCCCGTAGAAAGTCCAAATCGACAACGTCAACCTGAGTATCCCAAGTGCTAAGCGGCAGTAAAAGCGTGCGAAGGCAGCGACAATCGCGCGCCAAACGAACGGAAAATACGCCGGCAGTCTTTCTTCGCGCGACGAATCATTGGTGGGATCCAGGAGCGGAGACTGCGTCGCGGCGGCATCAAATTCGAAATTTCGTCTCCCAGTCACGATCGTACGCCCCACATTAACAGGGATCACCGGGTGGTTAACACCTGTGGAACGTGCTGGCTACTCGCCAGGAGTATAGCCCGATTTTTGTAAGAGCGAAATAGTTCAAGTTATTGGCAGCTTGTACTCCGTCGCACAAAACTCCAGTGGGCATGAGCCACGGGAATTGGACAAGCCCCACTGCCGGGGCCTGTCCCATTGCCGTGGCGCACGCCCACCAACACAAGGGCGCGAGCGTTAAACGAAAACTCTGCTCGGCGAAGTCGAACACGTGAAACAGGTGAAAGAGAGTGATAGGATTAAAGAGAAAGAAAAAGTTGCGAGAAAGAAAGCGATTGAATGAAAGAGAAAGACAGAAATGAAGGGAATAAAAACATAAAAAGCTAGAAAAACATAGAACGACAAAAAGAGAGAAGAAAAGCAACTTGAAAGAAAGATGGCAAAACTGGATAGAAATATAGAAAAAAGAAAAAAAATTAGAGAAATAAAATACGAGGGACAAAAATGCACAGAGAAGGACAAAGAAAGAGGAAGAGGACCCAATGAATAGAGATCTAAAGAAAGGAACGAAAAGGAAAGAGATACAGAGAGAGAGAAATTAGAACAAAGATAATAATAATAATGTTATTAATAATAATAATTATAAAAATAAATTATATGTTGGGGTTTTACGTCCCGAAACCACTATAGAATTATGAGAAACGCCGTAGTTGAGGATTGCGGAAATTTCCACCATGTGGTGTTTCTTTACCGTGCACTGACATCGCACAGTACACGGGTCTAAGAAGGAGAAAGAAATAAATAGCAAAAAGAAACAGAAAGGAACAGATATACAAAAGCAGATATCAGAAGCACGTGGAAAGAGAATGAAACTGAAGAAAGAGCAAAATAGAGACACAAGGAAGGCCACCAGCTACGCCCCTCCTCAGTCTTGGCACCACTAATGCGAAAATCCTATAAGTCCTTTTCTTTTGGAGGGTGGGAGTTCAATTGTCTAGTATACTCGGGCGTGAGTTTGTGTGTGTGCTTTCGGGCGTGGGTTATGTGCTTGTGGGTGTGTCTTTTGTGTGCTTGTTTCTATATATGCGTACCAAATTGTAAATTTCAAAGCTGCAATGTCCTTTGAATTTTCTCAATTTTTCAGCTCTCCTTGCAGTGCTTCCGTGAATTACACCAGATGGAAGGGCAAAATAATTTGCCGACAGCCTAAATTGGTATAACATTTCAGTTTGTTGTTATCGCCTTCATTACTGCGCTTCCCTGGCGAAACTTTTGTCGAATGCACGAAAACATCTAACTGAAACATGTTTCGTAAGAGAGCCAATCACAAAACCGGATATTAGCAAAGGCTGCTCGCCAATGGAAAACGCACTTTGACTACTTCAGAGTGCAGAAAGCATGGAAAACATCGGAGGAACTTTAAGCCTCAGCGTTCTCTGAGCTTCCGCCATCCTGTCGTTCAGCATGGACAAAGCAAATACATAAAGTGCTTGATATTAGAGCTGTAAATATTGCAATGCTGGTTTCGATCATGCCATATAAAGCGTTTGTGAATCAGCCATATGCCCTAGGCAATGCTCATTTATGGATCTCTTCCTTCAGGTGGTTTGGTGTATGCGCAAGAAAAAAGCTAATTAAAATAGCAGAAAACTGAAGTAAATTGGCGCTCATTGCGCGTACGTATTAGCTTCTACGTCCGTAAGCAGCCATGGTGAGACATTCTTTTTGTATGGGCGGTGGAATAATACCTGGAATACTGTTTCACCATGTGCAGTTCCTGAACGCTCTAAGTCACTTCGGAGAGCTGCGTAAAGATACTGCGTGGCTCCTCTACAATGTCCACAACGAGGGCCCCACCACCGGCTGTCCTGAACCTCCGTTCACTGTCCTGAAACACTTCAGGGCGGCACTGGAAGGCGCGGAAGAACCAGCGCACCCCCTGACTAAGCTGCTGTCATTGTGGCTGTAATTTCAGTGTAGTCATTGGGCTAGATTTCTTTATTGAGACAAGTGCATTCGAAATGAAGATAAACACTGCAATACAGTGCTTCGTTGCTAACATTTGTGTAGTGGAGGACTTGTCATATAGCATTTCACAAAATAAATACATCTCGGAAGATCACGTGCACTCTCGGAATCAATGCTATGTAAGATAGTCTGCGAGCAAATGCAGATGCCGCAATCTTCAGCTTGGGAAGTAAATTGTGTACCTAAGTGCATACCGTGCCCCTGCTGCACCAACGGCACTGTCGTAACAACACTGTTTGTTGGCCTAGTTGGTACTTGCTTAATCGCCCGTCCTGTCCTTGTATGTTTCTTTGCTTTGTGTATGTGCTATTACGCGGCTAAATATGTCATTAGGCACTGTCGTACCTGAAGGCTAGCATAGCTGTGCTATAACGTCGGGACTCACACCTCAAGCGCAGCCGGCCATGTTATCGAGAAGAGGTACGAGCCTCGGCACGCTTACGTGCGTATCATATAAGCCGCTTTGCAAAAAGCTGTAGGGCCACGCAAGCCAAGTGTGATAATTCTTCGTTTTGTGTTTCGTAAATCGTATGGCGATCATCTGGTGCTGCTTCCATAAGCCATCAGAATAAGCTAAGAGACGCCGTAGTTAACTAATAGAAGCCAATCATTGCGAAAAGTAGCCTGAAATGGTCAACACTTACGGAGAATACGTCAAACCGTACAATGTTTGTCAACAATTAGCGAGCACTGCAAAGCGCTAACTCGCAGCTACATAGTGAGGCAAAAACACTTAGAGATTGGCGCAGGCTCACTCAAATATTTTATGTCGCGGTTTTCGCATTGTGTGCTGAGTTGAGGGTCGTGACGGACTAGTTGAAGGCATTTTTTTCTAACTGATAATTTGAAACTCTGCGCAGTAATTTGCGAATAAAAGGTATCATAAGGTGTAATACCATGTAATAACAGCTACTTCATTAGCTACGAGTACTTCTTATAAGTTCCACAACATTTTAATTTCACAACGTCACACTACAGAAAAATGCAGGAAGAGAATTTTTAGGGTTTGTTTCTTGCTAACATTATCACCTCAATATAAGAGCGACATGACAATTGATAATCTCTTCAATATATTTTGAGTTGAGTATTTAGCGACATATGTTTTTTTAATTCATAAAAATATTGCCCAGTATTCTTTAAAAAAATTATGTTTTCTCAGCCTTCTGAGAACTCGGGTCCTTGTCCGTTACGGACTTGTGTAGTTTATGAAAACTGGTAACTGGGTACATTAACATACAAATATTTTATTCTAGCCACAAAGGCAGAATTTGCTAGTGCAGACCATGTACGTGTTACACAAACAGTGCGGACAGTGCGCTGTCGCGCTTAAGCCCTGCTAGCTTTTTCTATACCACGTTATGATCCAGTAGCATGAAGCGCGAATAGCCTGAGATCGGCATCCAGTACTGCTGCGGGGGTACGTTTAATGGTGCTGTGCAGCACGGATTCCATCCGCTGAGAGCCATCTGATAGCCGAGGCCACGGAGGTACGTGTCACTCTACAATGCACCCGCCGACTCGCTGGTGGGAACAGGTTTACTTTTCCTAGCTTGAGTCTGAAATGCCTCCATGGCTAACGAGCACCTGCACATGAAACGTATATTTTGCGCGGGTCTACATCTAAAGCTCTCGGATGGGGAAACGGATTTCTCAAAGACGCTAAATGCAACGGCAACGTAAAGCCTTCTTGTAGCATTACATCTAGTGTCGATGAAAAAAAAAACAATATTACGAGGCTTCCTAGTACAGACACTATCCTTTGAATTGTTCTTACGCTGAGCATTCCCCAAGGAGATGAATTAAGTAATAAAGTAGGAAGCATCGGTGAGATTTTATCTGAACATATACACCCAGTTGACCATTGAGCGTGATCGTGACGTAAATTAAGTCTCACAAAGAAACGGGCGAAAGAACGGTAGAGTGAACTTCCTTGAACAGTAGACGTTCAGTGGTGCAGATTAGCGAACACCTCTCCGAATGTTTCTTCATGTGAGACCTGAGTCTATACTTCTTCCCTCTGGTGATTATAGATATTTCTCTGCGCGCAGCGCTGATGCGCGCCCACCGACAGTAGAGAAGCGCTTGGAGAAAGCATGAATGGTATATTTTTGAGACTATGACAGTTTGAATATACACCTATTTATTTTATTTATATCTTATCCATGCGTGTCCTTATGCCACTAGCAAAATGCGTTGACTTTCAGAACAGCTTTGGTTAGCACGATGTCCGTTGCCGCCGTGGTCGTCGTAGGTTTCCTTCGGAACAGCTCCGGTGCCGCTCCGAAACCCTCTCACAGCAAGCGTATCGATCAAGGTCAAGACGCCGTGCCCAGAACCGTTCGTAGAGAGCACGACGAGCGCATACCGACCGCGCACAGGTGTTGAGCGCCGCTCCGAAACCCCTCTCCAAGCAAGCGCACGATGTCATGCGCAGAAGCGTCCGCAGAGCGCACGCAGCGCGCATACCGACCGTGCATAAGTATTTCACCGGCGCCGCTCCGCTCGTGCCTATAGCGCGCATATTAGGCATGTATAGCGCACCCAACTGCTCGCAAGCCACTCGTACTGGACCATGCAGCGCAAGCACATCAATGAAGGAAAAGTCAAGGAAAAAAAACGTTTTTACCACACCGCTAAAATATCTGGTACTATTGAAAGATGGGAAGCCTACCGTAATGCCAACTTCACTTATGTATCTGCATTTAAAGGCGCAAGAAACAACTTTCTTCAAAGTACTCTTCCCAACATCCTTGCCACTGATCCCAAGAAGTTCTGGCGTGTTGTGAACCCCAGTCATTCTGATACCATTACCTTAATAGATAAGAATGGTTTCGCTATCCCAGGTGAAGAATGCCCAACAGCATTAAACTCTGCTTTTTGCAGCAATTTTGTTCAATCAACGAACACCACTTTTCCACAAACATATACTTACTACTACTTCACAATGAATCATATAGTAGTCGAACCTTACGGCAATGAGAAAATAATTGACTCGCTGAAACCATGTTCCAGCCCAGGCGTAAACTTAATTAACTCAAAAAATCCTGAAAGGTGCTAAAGCTAACTGTTCTATACTGCTTTCTAAGATTGGATAGTCCTTCATAAAAGCTCTGAAATGTCCTGCTAATCCCAAGGATACATGAAGGGAATGCACGTCGTATAGCTCCGTCATCTCGGATATGCGTTTTACGGATTCCTCTTTCGTGCTTTTAGTACATCCGTAAAAAGCTCTTCCCAGGAAGACAACTGCATTCTTGAAAAAGTCGCTCTTCTTGATACTGATCTTCAGCCTTGCTTGACTTAACGCTTTTAACACCTTGGATAGATGGAAGCAATGGTCGCCACGTGTTTTTGAGTAGATGATGATGTCCTCCACGTAGACATTGCAGAAGGTACCGATGAAATCCTAAAGCACACTATTCATCATTCTTTGGAACCACCCCCGAGAATTTTCCACCAGGACCAAATAAATTTTATTTCACCTTTCACCCGAATGACAGCCTGTTGTATTCAAACACATCGAAAGGCGTGACAAAGTGACAAACGCTGTAAAGTGCTTGAATTCCTCCTCTAGTGGAACATGCCAGTATCCTTGGAGAGGTCGATGCAGGAGAACCATGAGCAGCCGCCCGTTTGATCGATAATTTCATAAATTCTGGGTATCGGGTAGGGAAATAGGTTGGTCTGGGGGTTGACAAGCCGGCAGTCGATGCACATTCCGTATGTCCCATCCTGTTTCGGCACTATAGTAATCGGCGATGCAAACGAGGACGTAGAAGGCCGAATAATCTCAGCATCAAGCAAGCCTTGTAATTCTTGCTTCAACCACTTCTTTTTCGTAGGACATACCGTATGGCTTTTTACGTCCGACAGTAGTGTCACCGAGCTTGAAAGCCACTCCGCAACCTTGGCCGCAGGTGGATATTGTCCAATACATATTAGTTCAGGGTATTGCGTTGATACCTCTTCACTTGACGTTACCAGCTTCGTCGATGCGTCCTCCCTTATGCGCAGTTCTCTTCTATTCTGCCCTGCAGGAATGTATTTCTCTTCTTCCTCTGGGCTTTACACTAATGTCTTACCCACAAAGCCGAATTTCTCCCCTTCCGCTATGATAGCCCGAACGTCGCTCCCCAGGAAGTAACCTCGATTTTAAATCGTCAAAATGGCTCATTGGGCGAGTTGGGGATTCATGATTTCTTAAAATACGAGCGCGTAACGTCCTTGACTTTGCCAGTACGTCCTTAAGCCGAACGACTGTCGTTACTCATCGCATCAATACTGGCGATGCGAATCC
The DNA here is from genome assembly GCA_030522465.1 of Rhipicephalus appendiculatus. Taxonomy (NCBI): domain Eukaryota; kingdom Metazoa; phylum Arthropoda; class Arachnida; order Ixodida; family Ixodidae; genus Rhipicephalus; species Rhipicephalus appendiculatus. The sequence goes on along the minus strand of JALIZH010012609.1, from coordinate 43,518 downwards.
CATTCACCGACGTCCATACCGCGTTTCCGCATCCGAGCGTACAGTAATACGACAGGGAAGTCGAAAAGATGCTTGCGAAAGACATTATCGAGCCCTCGTGCAGCCCCTGGGCTTCTCCCGTCGTCCTTGTCAAAAAGAAGGATGGAACATGGCGCTTTTGTGTAGATTACCGGCATCTCAACAAGATTACGAAAAAAGATGTTTACCCTTTGCCCCGCATCGACGACGCCCTGGACTGCCTATACGGTGCTACTTATTTTTCAGCTATCGACCTTCGGTCCGGCTACTGGCAGATAGCCGTCGAGGAGATGGACCGCGAGAAGACCGCATTCGTCACCCCTCACGGTCTTTATTAGTTCAAGGTGATGCTCTTCGGTCTCTGCAATGCGCCGGCCACTTTCGAAAGAATGATGGACTCATTGCTCCAAGGGTTCAAATGGTCCACCTGCTTGTGTTACCTCGACGACGTTATTGTTTTTTCGCCCACGTTCGACTCGCATCTTGATCGTTTATCGGCAATTCTTGACGTTTTTCGCAGAGCCGGACTTCAATTGAACTCCTCCAAGTGCCACTTCACACGACGTCAAATCACCGTGCTTGGACACCTCGTCGATGCCAAAGGCGTGCGCCCAGACCCAGAAAAAATACGCGCCGTTACAAACTTTCCCGTTCCGAACTCCACAAAGGATGTTCGCAGTTTTGTGGGGCTGTGCTCATATTTTAGACGCTTTGTTGAGGACTTTGTGACCATTGCACGCCCCCTCACAGACCTCTTGAAGAAAGACGCCCCCATTTCACTGGGGCCCTGACCAAGCGTCATCTTTTTCTCAACTTACGGCCCTCCTTACAGCGCCACCAATCTTGGCCCACTTCGATCCATCAGCTTCAACCGAGGCTCGCACGGACGCCAGTGGACACGGCATAGGAGCAGTGCTATTGCAGCACCAACGTGGACACGACCGTGTTATAGCCTACGCAAGCCGACTGCTATCTCCCGCCGAGCGCAACTATACAATCACGGAGCGCGAGTGCCTCGCTCTTGTGTGGGCAGTCGCCAAGTTCCGTCCATACTTATACGGGCGCCCATTCCGTGTCGTCACCGATCATCACGCCCTCTGCTGGCTAGCCTCACTCAAGGATCCCACAGGACGATTCGCTCGCTGGGCCCTACGCCTTCAAGAATACACGTTCTCTGTAATCTATAAAACAGGGCGACTGCATCAAGATGCGGATTGTTTATCCCGCTACCCCAGAAGCACCCGATGCTGACACCATTGCGGAAGTTTTTTCTGTGTCGCAGCTACTGAACATTGGCGAAGAGCAACGTCGGGATACTTCTTTACGAGCCATCATTGACAAACTGGAGTCAACGCCGGGCGATGCATCTCTACGAATGTTTCTGGTCAAAGACGGGATCCTATACCGCCGTAACCTCTATTCTTCTGGCTCTGACTTACTCCCCGTCATCCCAGCGCACCTGCGTTCGACTGTCCTCCACCAACTTCATGACGCTCCCATAGCGGGTCACTTGGGCGTTTCCCGCACGTACGACCGTGTACGACGTCGGTTTTTTTGGCCTGGACTCGCCCGTTCCGTTCGACGCTATGTCGCCGCTTGCGAGCCCTGCCAGCGCCGCAAAAAGCCGTCTGCCCTTCCAGCTGGACACCTTCAGCCGATCGACGTCCCCGCTGAAGCTTTCTTTCGAGTTGGTCACGACCTGCTTGGCCCTTTCCCACTCTCCAGCTCCGGAAATAAATGGATTGCTGTCGCGACAGACTACGCGACGCGGTACGCTATTACGCGAGCACTTCCGACGAGTTGCGCTAACGACGTTGCGGACTTTCTGTTGTACGACATAATTTTAATCCACGGAGCTCCACGTCAACTTCTCACTGACCGTGGCCGCACCTTCCTCTCAGCAGTCGTAGAAGAAATCCTGCGGTCTTGCAATACCAAGCACAAGATTACACCTTTGTACCATCCCCAGACGAATGGCCTCACGGAACGCCTCAACAGGACCATAACCGATATGCTCGCCAAATACGTTGCAGCTGACCACCACGACTGGGGCATTCATTTACCATATGTGACGTTCGCTTACAATTCCTCGCGTCACGACACTGCCGGCTATTCGCCATTCTATCTACTATATGGCCGCGACCCCACACTACCCTTGGACACTTTGCTGCCCGCGGACACTGAATATGCCGGGGAAGCCATCGCCCGAGCGGACCACGCGCGCCAACTCGCCCGTAACCGTCTACAGGCCTCACAAGAGCACCAATGACAGCTCTACGATTGTCTTCATAGAGACGTGCAGTTTTCGCCGGGTTCTCTTGTGCTTCTCTGGTCGCCCACTCGCCGTGTGGGACTGTCTGAGAAACTGCTGTCACGCTACACTGGACCTTACCGTATCGTTCGCCAAGTCACTGACGTTACTTATGAGATCGTTCCAACCGATCCCGAAACGTCATTGTCAGCTTTCAGCGACACCGCTCACGTGGCTCGACTCAAGCCCTATTACCCCCCTTCGACCAAATCTGCGTAGCTTAAGCACCGAGACGGTGCTTCTACCGCCGGGGGTAATGATACAGAACAGCCGCCACAACATGGCTGCATGAAAGTGGAGGAAGACGACGTTGCTTTTGGTTGTTGTTGGACTGACGCCATCTTGTCCACCTTGCGCTGTGCATCGTATATAGATTATTAAACGAGCTACTCGTAACGTTTAAAGGGATTAAGTACGACGAGGACAAGCACGTGCTACCAACTGAAAATTTTATTCCGAAAGCTGTGATATATATATATTGTCAAGGGAGAGACAAGAGACAACGCCCTTGCTGCGGGCCGGCTGTTCTTATTCTCCATCGTCGTCCTTTCTCGTCTACGGGCTAGCCGAGCACGTGCGTGCGCCCGAGTGCCGGTTTCGCTTCTCGTCCTTACACTCGGAAACTAGTATATATATATATATATGATTGGAGAAAAGAAAAGGATGCACGTACGAAATGTTTTATTATTCGGCAGGTGGACCAGCCTTCTGACTGAAGGCTGGTCCACCAGCCGAAACGTTAATAAAACATTTCGTACGTGCGCTCTCTTCCCCATATTCCGAGCCGGAACCATCGATCTTCAAACCCAATATATATATATATATATATATATATATATATATATATATATATATATATATATATATATATATATATACTAGTTTCCTAAGCACATTGTTATCATCGGTTTTTTTGTTAAGTTTTTTTTTGTTGTGCGCTTTTATCGTATGTGCTTACGGAACATTTATTTCTCAGTATATATATATGTCACGGCTTTCCGAATAAAGTTTCAGTTGGTAGTACTTGCTTGTCCTTGTTTTACTTAGTCCCCATCTACGTTTCGCACTCGTAATTTAAGTAACCAACCTTCAACGACGCCGTTGCTGGAAATTTTTTGAAACCATTTCTGAGCGAAACAAAAGCGGTTTGATCATTTCTGTCGCTGCCGCTTGGAAGTGGCACGAGCCAGCGAAGACCTGGCCGACGAGCTTTGGGCCGTCCGGGCAAGACAAAGATGCCATCCCGGTCCGAGGAATTCGGGCCGTCACCTGATGCACCATCATCATCATTGACTGGAGGATTGGACGGGACAGTGTTTCATCACCTTTGCGCCCGCATCGCCCGAAGGAGACTGCCGGACAAATTTTAAATCAGGGTTTCTCAAACGTTCCGACCTTGGGGAACCCCAACGTGTTTCCCAGCGTGCCGCGGAACTCCTAAATTATTGCTTGATCATTAAGGACAATCGAATGCATGGGTGGAAGGGGAAGTGGGAGGGGATAATGCATCTCGACACTCGCAACCACAGCATTAGCACTGCCCGCATTGGCCTGTCCCTTTTTCTTCAATATCGAAGGCCATCCTTGTTGATGTATACAAGTCCCCGATAACACATATAATTGCGATTCCCCCCCGCGCCACTCCGCAAGTCACCTAAAGCGCCGGGCGACCTTGCACTGCATGCTTCAGGCACCGCGGTGCGTAAACAATGTGTTCACGCAAATGATGGAAGCGCCGGAAGTGCACAGGGCTGCTTCACTTGTCGTAACACCTGAAAGGCGGCATGCCTATCGCACAGCGAAACGGCCGTCGAGCGATACACTGGGCGTAACACTAAGCCCTTAATCCTCGTGTACCCGACAGCCGGCACAAAGTCATGCCTATTAGATGCGAAGCAGCTATTTGACTAGGTTGTGTAACGCTGTCCCTCCGTGCGTACGGACGAACGCGCCGCAACGCGCTCCCCTCGCCGCAGGTTGTTGGAGCGGTGCCAAGTAGGTCACGCCGCAGCTGCGCGTTGACGTCACGCTCCACTCGCAGTGCGCGCGGACGTCACTCTCTCCCTCGCCTGCCGCGCGCTCGCCGGAGCGCCCGCAGCTGCCTCCTGACGCGCAACGACAAGACCTACGCCAGCCATCGCTTCAAACGAATCTTCCAAGCGCTCACCGCAGCACCCGCGTTAGCGCCGTTCAACCCGTGACGCCACCCGTGCACAACGCTGCTGCTTCGCATCCCACCAGGGTTCCCTTTGGGAAGATGGTGTAAATTTTATGTGTTTGAAATCACTATTTGTGCGTTTTCATTAAAAACCCGACATAGAGCATTGGCAAATCACCGTGCATGAATACTGTTCCACGTGACCGCTTATGCGCTATGATCCACGAATAAAGCGCAGATGTGGCCGTTAATTTCGTTTGAATCTGGTTTGAATGCAGGCGAGCATGAACTACTAGCGCTGCGCGCGTTTTGAATCTACAGGTCCGCAAGTCGCGCAAGTTTCATGGCGCGCACTAGACGACCAGTATTTAGTGCTTCTACCACTTAAGTCTCTAACCATACGCAGACATCCGATGTGAGAATGCGGTGTGTGATGGATTCGTGAAATGCAAAATGCAATGCAAATTTGCTCAATGCTGAACAGCAGGTGATAATCTCGCCTTCTCCCATGGACTCAAGTTTCCTGCCACTAAAAGATGCGTATATTTCTCTCCATCCTTAAAGGGGTGATTAACCACCCCTTGGTCTTGGTGAAAGAAAACATCCAGCGGAAAGCAGGTCACTGGTATGATCATCTCAACCGGATCTTGTATTAGTGGGCAGCAAAGATGGTTTAGATGCCGAGTGCGAAGCTGTGGGTTTCTGAGGCGCCCTCTTTTCTCGGCGAAGCTGTTCCCTTAAATCATTCCTTGTTCACCCCACACCAAAAAACTATTACCATCACATATGGGTATGTCACGTGCCACAAAAACTGGGTACATCCCACTACACTCAACTTCCACTAAAAAGGAAGAACGCAACCAGTTAGCCCAAGAAATGCTTGCGAAGCGACGGTGGCCATCCGAACACCCCGAGTACGTACAACGAGAGATTAGAAAAGAACGGAAAGCAACGGTGGCTACGAAGACCCCGAATCGATGGAAGGCCTGCGCCAGTGGTGACGGGCACATGTTGCGTCTGTGACTGTCTGTAGTTTAGGTCGAACCTCTCCGCTCTGAGAATGAACGTCGAAACAACCTACGTAGCATCACCTAACTAATGCCTAGGAAAAACCTAGAAGCAACATGGCAACAACCCTCATCACCTAGCTTACGCCTGTAAACCACGTAGAAGGAAACAGATTAGTGTTCAGATTCGTCCAGTTTCGCTGTTTCAAAGCTTTAGCGGCTTAGCACAAGTTTCGCCAATGTTTTCCATACAGGGGCATGTGCTGACCCTCTATGGGGCTGGCAGCACAAGATGTTTAATATATAAGAGCAGATGGCATGCTCTTATAGGCTAGCAGCCGACACAAAACTCTATCGGCGTTTGATATCAGATGCGCTTCTTGGCAACAAGGTGCCGCCACGCGCCGGAGCAGCGTCAGATAGTCCGCTAACATTAGACAATTTACACACTAGAGCACATCGGAGTTCATAGGTGGAGAGTGTGATCGCGTTTCGTCACGCAAGCTCAAGGTCTTGGTATGCGCTGACGCAACACCTTTCCTCCATGCCATCACTGCCTTTTGCAGATTGCGGCGGGTGCTTTGGGAGTGGATAGAGAGAAATAGCTTCAAGCATGCGTCTAGCCCCTCTCCTCGTCCTTGTAAGATTTGACAAAATTCTTGCGGTATCCGATTCTTGAGCCAATGAAGTACGATACTAATGCCATTCGATTATTAATACATGTACTAGCGGGTGACGACCCGTTTAAGTTCAGCGTTCTACGTGATTACTGCAGTTCACATCCAGTTAATAGGGAGTTATAAAACAGCGTTGGTTGCAGCCACTCACTATTTCCGTCAATTAACGGGGGCCTGCAAGAGGTTAGCGTACGAGGCATGCAAAGTATCCTATTCTTAAGATCTCTAATACGAGGCCACTTTTTCCTTGAAATGTACATGTTGCCAATTTCCCTTGCTTCCCCTTCCTCAACCATATTAGTTTAAACATAGTTTATCAAACTATACTCGCGTTCGCCCGTTTCTCGACTAACCTGTGGGTATGCGCCTTAGCGCCTAAAGTCAGCATCATCGTCGCCACATCAGCTGCCACTTCGTAGCTCGGTAAACGCTTCGCTCACTGCAACTGGGTTCTACCTCACGACCGACGGCCACTTCCCGACGAACCCTGAGCCGCGCCTGAGCTGCTCCGTCATGTGGTCGCTGCTGGTGTGAAGCCTGCTCCTGGAAGCACCAAGCAGGTAAATTTCGTGACTGCGTTGCCATCTTTTATAAAAAGTCGTGAGCCAGTTGACGGAGAGGGCTCACAGCCATGATAATGGTCGTAGCTCAAGAGACAGAAAAGTAGACGAGAGGTCAACTTGACATGTGTGCGCAGATTCGAGTCGTAAAAACGGGGTGGCGTGTGAAATGAAAAGGCCATCGAGCATTTTACAAAAAAAAGCTGGTCGAACGTGAGACTGGGCGTAATGGCAGCCTTGTGCTACATGTTGATCAAGTCGTGATGCTCTTTCGTGATTTTTCTAGGCTCGCGTGTGCACCATGAGTCTGTTGATGCTGTAGCTGCTACTTATTAAAGTCATTCTCTTTAGATAATCGTATTGTCTACGTCGCCGATTCCTCGCCATTCAAGAAATACAGCGTGGATAGTAAGAGCTAGCAGAAATATTCATAGTCCAAACTGTGTAGTCTTGCAGCCCCCCAAAACATCCATATTGCTAGGGACAGCCATCAAAAGACAACTACGTGGAAGAAGATGACGACGATTTGGAGATTGTTTTGTGCCTCTGCGTTAAATGGCAGTTCCCTGCTACTCTCCTGTAAGTACACTTGGCTACAGCCTCTTGTCTGCGTCTTTTCACCTAATCATTTTGGTGGACGTGCGGGGTACCTCCCTTCGACACGAAGTTTCGAAGCGGACGCCACCTTGAGCCTTCCAACATGGCTCTGGAAAGTACGTCGACCACTCCAGCGCCAGCACCTGCCGCCAACGCGACCTACATTAACGTCACCGCTCCTCGCGACCCTGGAGTTTTCTCTGACGCCGAAGGGCAAGACGTCGACAAGTGGCACAGCCTTTACGAGCGTGTCAGCACAGGTAACCGGTGGGACCCGACTCTTATGCTTGCGAATGTGCTATTTTACCTCGACGGCACGCCTCGTGTCTGGTATGAGACGCATGACACTCAGCTGACGAGCTGGGACACGTTCAAAGAGAAGATAAGAGAATTGTTCGGCAACCCTGATGGTCACCAACTCGCTGCGAAAAGGGCGTTGTCGACTCGCGTGCAGACGTCAACAGAGCCGTACGGGATGTACATTCAAGACGTCTTGGCTCTCAGCCGTGCAGTTGACTCGCGCATGACTGAACAGGACAAGGTTGCTTATATTCTCAAGGGTATCGCTGATGATGCCTTCAACCTGCCTCATCTTCACTAACGTGTCCACAGTCGACGCAGTGATCCAAAAATGCCGGCGCCTGGAACTCGCCAAAAGCAAGCGCATCACCCAACAGTTTGTTCGCTTGCCGAACACTGCGCCGACGTCGTCTTGTGCTGATGTTTATTTATTTATTTATTTATTTAGAAGAAACTTTGCAGGCCCTGTCGGGCATTGAGTAAGGGGGGGCATTGATACAATAACAGGTGAAATACAACAGAAACCACTCGAAAATACATTTAAAGCAACTGTACAGTGAAAAAGAACACGGTGACCAGGCAGAGCAGTAAAACATGGTGAACAAGCAGAACAACAAAATAAATCAAGGTATATTAAGTAAAAAGTGCATACAGACGATCACGAAATATTTTATGATCGCTTATCGAAACAATTTCATCAGGAAGATCATTCCAGTGGGATGTGGCACGAGGTACAGCTGATAAATTGAAAGCAGTAGTTTTACCAAAAACGCGCTTGAAACCTAAGATGATTATGTAATGTTGAGGGTGTGCGTGTGGGTGTTTCGAGGGGGGCGTTTCGATGTTCCCCGTACAAGCAACGACAGCAACGTTACCCGAATTGTGCGACGAGAAATTGAAGCCGCTTATGCAGCTACGTGCGACCCCACCAGCACCTGCTCTCTTCCTACAGTTCCGGTTTCGATGATTCAGGCAGTTGTCCGCCAGGAGATCGCCAACATGGGACTCCGCTCTGTCTGCTCGATGAATCATGTGGACTCTAGGCCATATCATCCGATTACACCTTCCTCAGCGCCTCAGTTCCAATTACGTTTCCGCAACTCTGAATGGCGAACCGCTGACGACAGGCCGATTTGTTTCATTTGCCACCGGATTGGACACATATCTCGGCATTGACGCAATCGCTGGAACTCCCCAACTCACAACACGTTACACTGGCTACCGACGCCCCAATGGCCCTTACCGTTCCGCTACAGCACGTACAGATCACTCTGCAGCTGAAGAACCTGCTACTCATAACTGCCCATACTCACGCTCACCTCCACCGCTACGCTGGCAGTCTCGCTCACCGCAGCCCCGTCGCTTCAATTCTCCAAGTTTTCACGCACGCTCCCAAGCGGAAAACTAGATGGTGCAGCGCCCGCAGTGCCGCTGCATTGCTCTTTACGCTGCCAAATCCTCTACTGACCCTTCCGACCAATCTGAACCTGATTGAAGTACACATCGACAACGTTCCTGTTCGTGCTCTCATCGACACAAAACGAACCTACAACAGATATGGGAGGCTTGGACAATTGTAACAGGCTCGCATATCAAACAGCACTCAGGCGAAAGTATCATGTGTTTGGAACCACTGTCTGGAAAGGCATCAATAGGGCCTGTAAGTGGAATGTCAGCTTGAATTACGGCATGAATTACGGCATACTGCCCAAATGGTACCTCGGGTGGCTCTGAAGCTTGAAAGCACGCCATGAAAGGAAGGCTCGTTTGCTGGCTGGATAGCTGAGCATTCCATCTGGAACGAGGGCACTTTGATGCAAGATAGCCAGTTTGGCGACAATCATTAGCTTGTGGCCTTGCTTAGGCCTTCCCCTGGGCCGATAAGCAGGTGCGCCATTTCTTGAGCTGATTGCAGAATAATGGAATGCCTTGCTCGTCCAGTTGTAATGAGGAAATCCTACTTGAGGCAGATGACTGACTTTGTGAAGAAGATTTCGCGTTCATAAAACCAATCTGCTGCACAGACATAAGAGGCGCACCTTAACGTTGATGTTCTGGGCTGCAACGGGCGGCAGACTTGGTAAAAAGAGGCATGTTCTATAGTTTGGTCGAGCTGAGTGGCGATGGCAAGAAATGCACTCACAGTTGGTGGACGTTGAGCATCGATAGCAGTTGCCAAGCATGCGTCGCACACACCCTGTAGGACATATTCAATGCGCTGAGCATCTGTCAGTTGGACCGGACGTCTTGAAATGACGCGCAGTTCCGGCAAAGAGTAGTCAACGATGCTCTCACTGGGTGACTGGATGCGTCTGGTGACTATGTCCTTCCACTGCAGGAAGCGTAAGTTTTTCCCCAAATTGGCTCTCGAACACAGTATTGAACTTTCCCACGTGTTGAAGAGGTTTTCCTGCCACGTTTTTCCAATCGGCACCAGGGCCACGGAGCTTACCAAGTGCTACGGTGAGGAGAGTGGACGATGTCAATGAGGCCAATCCTTTGGTGCGCTCCAGTTCCTTCAAGCCACCGGGGGGAGCTGAAATACTACCGTCACCACTAAAGGGTGGCAGCAATGTCGAAAGGAGCTCGGGCAACGTATTAACTTGGACTGTAATAGACGGCCGTTGTGACGGCATCAAAAGCTGCTGTTATAAATCACTCTGTACTTACCTACTTGACGTCAAAACAGACTGCTGAACTGTCAGATCGGGTATACCAGACGGTCGACGGTTGTGGGTGATATCTTGCAGCAAGCGTTCAATCATTTCGTCCGTCGAGCCAATCTTTTCTAGGTTAGGAAGCGAAAGTGCATGGCGCATCGTGAAACCATGGAGGTCTTCCACAGTGACTGCATCCCAGTTTATAAGCGGTAAACGACCGCTGCGGTCAACGAATATGCGAGCAAGCTCGAAAAAGGCTTAGGACAGGCAAAGGCAGCGAGGCCGGACAGCGGATACCAAACACCAACTCACACGAAATAGACGAGCGGCTCTGGTTTCGTCGGCATAGTTCGTCGATGACTGCGCCAAACGTGAGGACTCACAGTCATGGTGCGCGCGCGAACCTAGAACAACTACGAAACAGTGTAATGACTAGATCAACATGTAGCACAAGGCTGCACTTTTGCGCAGTCTCACTGAAAAATTCACTTCGTGTAATTATTTGCGTCAAAAATATTGAAACAATAATTGGTCGCTTAGTTCCAGCTCTTATCTTTGTCGAACAGCAGGGAAGTTCTACCACGCGCTTTTATGAACTGCTGGGACAACTGCGGACCCACTGAGCCGTCCATTCACTGCAAGGAGTACTGCTGAGAAACCAGAAGATGTGTAAGCTATGAATATTTTTATTGTAGAGTGACTTTAGTCGCAGCGTCCGCATATGTGGACGCGACTTGTTTTTGCCAGTTCTTCGGACTAGTGGGAAAGAAATGGCAAGATACATTGCGCGTAGGAATAATTGAACCTTCTGCAGAGGCATCGTGTCTTGACTTGATCCCCAATGTGCTGCATACGACTGCATCCGATCACTTTGATGGAGGCACTATGATGTTTGACGCGACACTCAACGTGCCGCATTCCAGAAATAACTTCTTAAGTATTATGTTTCTTTCCTCAAAATGAACACAAGCAAAAAACGAACTACGAGTGCATCTGGAGCCTAACATTACCTCCTTTTTGTGTAAAAACGGAAAATAGTGGTTGCAGAATAATTAAACATCTGATTATACGCTACTTAACGTTAATTACCAAAGCTTGCAAAAACAACATATTTCTTCATTTTCTTTCTTAGAATGGAATAACAAGTGCCTTAGAATTAGTTTGTGCGAAATTTAGACACTTCCGAACAGTGCATCATAATGCGCGCCTGAAGGGGATGGCCAATGGAACTCGTGGGACTGGCCAAATCGTCCGCAAATCTGAGCAAATGCCGACGGCTTTCGCGCAGCCTCGGGTCGGGGCTACACCAAAAGGGCAATGACACAGGGCTAAAGCTGGGTGCGGAAACCTGTGGTTTGGACGCCACCAAAATTAGCATCAGATATTTGAACTACTTCGGAAGAGAAATTTGAATTGGGCATTCGTAGGACCAATGCCCGGTGCTTTGACAACTAGGCCACAGGCATATGCCCTTGTAAGAAAGCATATGAAATGTTATAGAACGTGCCAGGAGTATTAAAGTGCTTGGAGACAATACTGCTACGTATCAGCAGCAGCTATACTATTCTCTTGAGTGAAGGCACCTCCATAGAAGACAATGAGGGTATTCGGTAAAAACTGGCGCCGGCTCAACATGCTTGGCAGGGCTAGATGAATGCGCGGTTGTAAATAATGTGTATATATTCATTCGCGTGTCTGTCTCTTTCATGACACTATGTACGTTGTTCCACTGTACCAGCTACTCTCCTAGCTCCTTCAAGCCAGCGCGTTCTGAGAATGGCGACAGTTTACGATCTGTTTTTTTTTTTTCGTACGCCATTTATGCTGCAAAAGCTGCACCATCACTGGCGACCCTGCTGGTCAGTCGAAGGTTCGCTACGGTTACCCGACGCCGCCCCGCCAGCGAAATTAGTGGGGAAGGGTTTGTTTAGAATTTAGCGCTTAATGGACCGTGATTGCTCTAAATTCCGTTGCAAAGCATCATGACAAAATCTGCTGATCTATACAAACTCTAAAAGCTCGCGCAACGTTTCGCGAAAGAATTTCGTAGTCGCGTTTTTTGTACACGCGTGTGTTTGCTTTTCTTTCAGGGGAGATGTCATTCGGTGCTGGCTCCACAACGGCTTCGCAGCCGGACTTATTAGTCCTCCGTAAGTGCTCCACTCGTCATGGGTGGTTTGTTTCAAAGTGATCAGCAGAGGAAAATTTGAGAATTACTTAGTTACATTGCATGTGTTGTTCAATGCGAAGTGGTGGAATACAACTGTGCTATTTAGGCCTGTTTTGCACTTTTAGCAACAAAAAGTAGCGCAATGTAAAAAATCTTAAAAGAATGAGATGTTACAAACAACGTCAGAATGTCTAGGTAACTGTAGTCTCCGCACACAAACCAGCCATAAAGGTTCTCCAAGTATGCACGCACGATCCGTAATAACAATTGATGGGGTTGAACATCACAATACCGCGACGAGATTATGAGAGACGCTTTAGTGGAGGGCTCCGAAAACTCTGATCCACCTGGGTTTTTTTTAACGTGCACCTAAATCTATGATCACGGGCCTCAAGCATCTTCACCTTCATCGAAAATGCGGCCGCCGCGACCAGGATTTCATCCCACGACCTGCAACGCGTGATGAAGGCGTAGCATCTCAGATCCTTATGCTGTAACTGACATAGTGGTGTTCACTTTTGTGTAGACATATTGCACTGGCACGACCATTTGATCCGGAACGACTTTAAGCATACAAGTAGGCAGTGCATATTTATTACACCGACTTCACCGAAAAAACGCAAGGCTCATGTGTCTATCATCAGCGTCGGCGAACTATATATAATCCATGCAAGCCGCCACAAGGGGCAGTTCTTTCAATTTCAGAATGATGATGCGTTGACTTGAAGTAGCCCATAATTTCACCAAAATTTTTTTTTGTTTTTTTTTCAAGTGATCTCAAGTTTTCATCAGCTACGTCTGAACCTCGGTCGAGCTCTTCGATACGCGCTTGTGCTTCGTTTTTTTTTTATATTCCATTAGAAATACTCTTAAAGAACACCGTGGGAAGAAGTTTTGAAACAACATGCAGCTTCGTCCAGAAAGTGTATAAAAGAGTTTAGTACTGTGTCGCACAGCTAGCCGCGATAAGTGCCTGCAAAGAAGGAGTAGCCAGCACCAATACAAAAGCTTCTGAGAAAGTTTTATGTGACGCATATCAGGTACTACATCTCTTTCAATCGATGACAGATAAGTCGCGTCGAGGTTTGCCATGAAGTTCTCCAAATAAGTCCCGCATTTTTCAACATGCATGTGATGCTTTTTTTTTCTTCTTCAGCCTCAGAAGCCCATGAGACGTAAGTGACATTTTGGCAAGAGTTTTCTTGTTCTTGTTGGCTCACTAGATGCAGGGGGCATCCAGCGTTGCTCAGAACGACATCGCTAGCGGCAGATTAGTAATTTCAATTGCGCTAACATTTTAATGATTTATTTTCGTAAAGGCTATCGTAGTTATTAACTATCTGTTACAGCCGTACACAAAAGTACAACCGTACACAAAATATCCAGTTTAGAATAGTGAATTCGTTTGAATGGTAGCAACCTTACCAGTTCGCCTTTACCGATTTCGCCTTTACCATAGTTCAGCTTTAATTTATGGACTGAAGTAGTGAAAGTTGTCGAAACAGAGAAGCACTCTCGCGGCAACTCCTCCTGCCCCTCACAACGAGCATAGTTTTCCTCGGGCGTACGGGAAAACGGGGTCGCCGGCACAGGTAAATCATGGCAAATGACAGAGATGAGTAGAACTTCTATATCAATTGTAAAGTTGCTGCACCGATTTCGAAGCTGTACTTCGACCACGTTGCGCTTTTCCGGTGCTGAGGCGGAAGTGCTTCCGAAAGTGTTTAGCGCGAAACGTGTCGTGCTTGCGAGCTAGGTCTTCTTGAATGAACATTTTCTGGCTACCTCTATCCAGAATCCCGCGAACGTATTGGCTGCCGTCATTGTTGACCAACTAAGTGCGGAATGTCGGAGATGGACGGTGTTGTCCTTAGGTGGTTGGCCAGTTGACGATAAGTCTTCGCAGGATAAAAGAGTGTTCGAAGAAACGCACACTGCGGCACTTCCTGAGGTTCCTGCGGGTGTAGAAACCCTCCGGTAATTGGGGTCGCACATGCTTAAAGCTTGCTTTCCGCGGCAGTAAGTGCAGTTGAGCTTGATGCGGCAATCCATCGCTCGGTGTCGTTTTGACGTCTAGCGAAAGAACTGGTTATATTTTGTCAGCTGCTCCTTCTCGACTGCAAGAGCAACATGGGCGTTGCAGCTGCGCATCTCGAGCTCATGAGTACGGCAGAAGAAGCATGTCAACCTTGCGATGGAAGAGGCATGCAAAACTGATGCCGTTGGAAGGCCACCGTTTCTTCGGACCGAGCGATGGTACAATCCAGGTCTTTAACGTGGCAGTTGCACTTTCCAGCTCCACCCGTATGTATAGTAGTACGTCGTTCAGTTCAGCGTTCGACGCAGCGGACGCCTGTGCTGGTGCACCTGACGAGGAGGATTGAGCAGCACGTACGTCGGAGGGCTGTGTGAAGGCGCGGTGCCGTTTTTCTCGTGTAAAACAATGACTGATATTCCGCGGTAGAGCCTGCTGCAAGATGTCGACGAGCATAGCTGAATATTTAAGCTTCGGCACGTTGAGTACTCGAAGGCAGCGAGTATTAAGTTGCGTGGCATCATACAATCTTCGTAAACCACACATGTCGTTGGAATGTGTCACACATGGGAGATCTCCCAGTGCCGTCAGATTGCGCTGAATAATCGTAGTTTTTATTGCCGAATGTATCCTTGAGCATAGCGACGGTGCTGGCGTAGTATGATTCGATCGGGGGCAAGCCGGAGATTGCTGTTGTTTCCTCACCGGATAGGAAGCCCTAAAGTAGTAAAACTTCGTCGATGGCGTCAGGTCATTATTAAGGCGAAAGCCTTTAATGTCTCATGCTCACGTCCGTCCGGTGTCCGTCCGGCGTCCGGTGTCCGTCCGTCCGGCGTCCGTCCGTCCGTCCGCCCGACCGGGTGTCCATCCGTCCGTCCGTCCGGATGTCCGTCTGTCCGTCCGTCCGGATGTCAGTCTGTCCGTCCGTCCGTTTGTCCGTTTGGATGTCCGTCTCCCTCCGTCCGTCCGGATGTCCGTCTGTCCGTCCGTCCAGATGTCCGTCTGTCCGTCCGTCCGTCCGGATGTCCGTCCGTCCGTCCGGATGTCCGTCTGTCCATCCGGATGTCCGTCCGTCCCTTCGTCCATCGGGATGTCAGTCTGTCCGTTCGTCCGTCCGTTTGGATGTCCGTCCGCCCGTCCAGATGTCCGTCCGTCCGTCCGGATGTCCGTCTGTCCGTCCGTCCGTCCGTCCGTCCGTCCGGATGTCCGTTTGGATGTCCGTCCGTCCTTCCGGATGTCCTTCTGTCCGTCCGTCCGGATGCCCGTCCGTTTGGGTGTCCGTTCGTCCGTCCGTCTGTCCGTCCGTCCGTCCGGATGTCCGTCTGTCCGTCCGTCTGTCCGTCCGTCCGTCCGTCCGTCCGTCCAGATGTCCGTCCGTCTGTCCGTCCAGATGTCCGTTTGGATGTCCGTCCGTCCTTCCGGATGTCCTTCTGTCCGTCCGTCCGGATGCCCGTCTGTCCGTCCGGATGTCCGTCCGTCCGTCCGCCCGGATGTCCGTCAGTCCGTCCGTCCATCCGGATGTCCGTCCGTCCGTCCGTCTTTCCGTCAGTGGAATGACCACACGCTTTCGCCGAACACACTTTGGAGTGTACAAAGTGTCCTTGAATTTTTGAAGTGAATAAGCTGCTCAAATTCGTCCCAGAAGCCTGTCCACTCTGAGATGTCACCGTTGAACGTTGAGATATGCAGCTGCGGCAACCTGGGCGCCATAAGTCTTGCGGGGGGGACTTGTTTCTGAAAGTAGTTTCTTCTGCGCTTTAAGCACTGCATGTTTCAGGATGGCTGTTTTGAGCTCGTTCCATTTGGGATATTCTGCAGCTTGCCTCGGCATGTTGTCGACTTCATCTCGATACTCTCCTAGAGCTGTGTACACCTCTCCGATATGTTCTGTCGGCAAATACTGCTCATCTTGCTCGTTTATCTGGCGAGCTCGTCTTTACTCGAAGATAGTCGTTGCTGTACAGCTGCGAGATACCGGATGTCGACGTTAGCGGTGTCAAGCAGTATTAGCGCTTCCTGAATTATCTTCTGCACACGTCGTGCAGATCGCTTGCCTTTGAATCAGTCCATTCGGAGAGCACCGATGCTGTCTGATGTTGTCGTACCAAGCCCAATCCTCCTATCCACAATCCGTCGAGTCCTCGCGACGCCAAGCGAAAGTAGAGTGCTCTTCGCCGTGCGTAGAAGGAACGCTGGTCCGCCCGTGGGTTTTCGGAAGCGAAATATACATGGTAAGACGGTAGCGGGTACTGAAGAACTGAGCCAGAAGACATCGTAAGGCCATGATCAATCGTGTTTCTACTTATTCATTGCATTGACTGGTAGGCGGCGTTTATCATCATGTTTTCTACACTCAGGTTTGACAACCTTACGCCAATTTCGCGCTTATTTTTCAGGCTTTTGGCACAAGAAAAAACGTCTTCGGTACTTGGTTACTCTCTGACTGCTTTATTGTTCCCTAGATTTTAGCCAACTTATCAGTATTTGGTAATGTCGCAGACGCTGACGCTCGAGTATGCCTTGTCGAACCGGGGTTGCAAAGGCGTGTTTTCAGCTGCTAAATTTCCTTTCTTTGACAGCGATGTCAAAGTAACGGTGCATTCAACGAACCAGGCTTATGTAATGTTGGTCTGTTTTCAGTCGTCGTGGGGTATTCATTGCACAATGAAACCCCTCGGTGACTAAAACCGGACCGCAATATCTGTTACAATTAAAGCGAACTAGTCTTATGTTGGATTGTGCCCGCACACTATTTCAATGGGATGTTCGCTTTCGAGCGCAGCGTATTCATTCTGTTGAAGATGGACAAGTAGCTATGATCCACAGCAGCGAAGGCATATTATTACCGGGTGTGTCAGAATTCATTAAATCAGGCTTTTGTAGCACACATTAAACCAATAAAGTACCTGACAACCTGAATGACCAATGAACTGACGTTGCGTGATAGCGTGAACCACAAATTATTCAGCACATCTTCCTTCCCTCATGTGTTTCTTCCCTCGCCTTTCGTAGATGGTGTCCACGTTTAGTATTTCTAGAGAAACTTCGCGCAAGGTAATACACAAGAAAAAAGGTCACAGAAAGAACATCAACGCCCACTTGAGTTGGCGTTCTTTCTGTCCTTGCTTTTTTCTTGTTTTTAAGCTTTCGCCACATCTTCAAAGTATGTGTGTACCAAATGCCCCAATATAGCTGGTGGTTAAGTTCGGTAACAGTTCTACAAAGTAGAGGAAAAATACACTTCCTTGCAGCCAGTCCCTATCATGCGAAACCGTGATGGCACTTGTCATGTGCCTGTGTCTGCTGGTCCTTTTCAGCCTGGTGGTTTTCCTCGCCATTGCTATCAGCGATGAAGGTGAGCGCCTGTTTCTCACTCTACTTGAGCAAAATACACGTGGAAAAGAGGGGGTACAGAAAGGCCTCCAAGCACAATTCTTTACAGCTGCATGTACACGTTTTTTGTTCTGTAACTTCCCAGATTACGTTCATGAGAGAGCTGGCTTTTAAGCTGTTAGTCTATAAAGCAGCGCAATTTTCGCTTTGGCCAAGCGTTTCGCATTTGTTTGCCGCCGGGAATATGACATCGCCGCCAGGGCCGACTCTCGGTAGTATAATTTTGTGCGGAGATCTAATCGGCGATTTTGGATGAGAAAGGAAGCAATAACGGTTTGTTTGGGCTAAAAGCTACGCTTGAAGTAAAGCAAACGCGTAAGATATTTTCTGTGATCTCCCAAAAATAGAGCTAACGCTGGTTAACTCCAGAAGAAAGGCAACACTTCTGCTCCGATGAGCAAACGGCAGTACTCTCAAGCAGCGCGAAGTCAGTAGTGGGCGCCAAAGCTGTCACGTTACAGCCATTAATGATAATTTATTGTTGAAGGCGTACATCGCATGGGGAAATTTGCAACAAGCGCGAGTTACATGAAAAGCGAGATATTTACGCGAAAAGTGAAATATTTACACGCATTTACAGAGTGAAGGGCTCGTTAAAGACTGCCCGTGTTTGGGCGGTGGCCTTCGCGTGTTCTACGTCATAACGAGCTCAACTACTCATGGCATAAATATGTTTTTCAGATACATTTATCCAGACATAAATGAATACATTAATGCCTAGAAACGCTTAATGTGAAGCACAGTAGCGATGGAAGCGTCTTGCCTATGAGACTGCCTCTACTAGCCGTGTCGGAGTGACTTCATACCACGCATTGATTTCAGCGATGACAATCACCGGCGTTGAGTTGAGTGATGATCTCACGTTTTAGGTTCTAACTGCGTTTTCTTCATTTTTTATGGCGATAGCAATAGCTGATATTTATAGACGACTTAACCACGCTCCATCCATGCACGGACATCATCACGGCAAGCCATTTATAGACACCATTTACTTCTCGTGGTGTGCAGATGTCGCAGGAGATTGAGCGTTTTAGATTCGAAGCATCTTATGCTCGCGGCTATGTCCGTCCCTCCCGCGTCCCGCGTCCGGCGTCCGGCCACTTTCATGAAGTAGGGAAGCACCCATTGTGCGAACCAGAACGCTGTAGTAATACGAAGGCCGTCAACCATTACCACAGTCATCAGTCATGGCCGAGAGCACAGAGAGGCTGCTTAGCAATGGCAAGGCAGGTGGTGTTTGGCGCCCAGGTTGAACTCATTCCTTGGTCTTGCTTGCATGTGGTTGGAGGGGGCTTAGTCCGTCCCTCCTTCCCACGTCCCAGACATGGAGGAAGAAAAAGAAAGGAGGGAGCATGACGTCGCGCAGCCAGCCTTGGCAAGCCAGCCCGTTTGAGAGCTAGCAGTGTCGGCCCAACACGTGGCCTTTTGCGTCAGGATCACGGAAGCAACGAGACTTGCCGAGACTTCGGAGTATGGCGCCCGATAGCTTTTAACCGAAACGCTCTTGTTCGGCGCAGACCGGCCGGCTCACGCAGGAGGTTCAAAAACGGAACGCCACCGAGAGTACTAAAACCTACCGCACGCTCTGACGTTTTGATCGCGTGTTGGACCGACTCGGTGGGATTCACTGGGCTTCACTCGCGTGACGTAATACTCCCTCCTTTCTTCTCCTTCCTCCATGGTCCCACACCACCACAGCGCATACGCGTCCCCCTCCCCCCCCTCTCTCTCCTCTCCTACGCTCACCCCCTTTCTCTCCTCTAGGGAATCCTCTACTCTACGGAGCGGCCCCCCGCGTCCCACACCCCCCACAGCGCATGGCCGTCCCCTCCCTCTATCCTCTCCTACGCTCACCCCCTTTCTCTACTCTAGGAATCATCTACTCTACGGAGCGGCGCCCGCGTCCCACATCCCCAAAGCGCATGCGCGTCCTCTCACCCTCTCTTCTCTACGAATCCTCTACTCTACGGAGCCGCTCCCGCGTCCCCACACCCCCCACAGCACACGCACGTCCCCTCCCCCCTATCTCTCCTCTCCTACGGTCCCCCCCCCGTCCTCTCCTCTAGGAATCCTCTATGGAGCGGCGCGCACGACAGGTGGTGCGACAGCTGCATACTCCGCTGGGGGCGCCACGGTAATTCCGCGGTATGAAAATGACGGAGCGCGCGCGCCTCATTCTCTCTCCTGTGCAGCGCCCCGATGGGCGCCCGGACCGCTGCCGTGAAACGAGAGCGGCGACGTTCCTCCCGCTCAAGCTAATTATGTCCCCGCTGTTAACATCCACACATGGTTCCCTTTAGCGGGAGATGGGGAAGTTTTTTTTCTATCACGCAACGCTCCCTCATTTTTTTCGATTAAGTAACCATGGACACTCGCGGCTGATTTATGCCGTAGGCGTCATGCCTCGGATATGTACATGTATGTATATATGTAAAAAGGCACAAAGAAAAATTTATCAGGAGAAAAAAATTACAAGACTGCCTACCGAGGATTCTAACCAGTGACCCCTGGCTCCGCAGCGCTCTGCGTAAGACGACTGAACCGCGCGCCATCCATGCGCGGACATCATCACGGCAAGCCATTTATAGGCACCATTTACTTCTGGTGGTATGCAGATCTCCCAGGAGCTTGAGCGTTTTTTCTATCACACAACGCGCCTTCATTTTTTTCGATTAAGTACATTCGAGAACGACCCAACATCACAATGTTAGCCGGGGGTTACCCAATTCCTCACGTACAACGCATACGATTACTGGGACTCCATATATCCTAGAACGGGCATAACGGAGAAACAATAAAGATACTGGATAACAACACCCAGCAAACCATTATGTTGATTCGAAGAATTGCCAACAAGAACTACGGCATGAAAGAGCATAACTTAGTGCAGCTCATTGAAGCCTTCGTCGTCACCCGCATAGTGTATGTGACCCCATACTTCAAGTTGCAAGTGGCGGAAAAACAATAGAGTGCATCATTAGAAAGCCATATAAGCAAGCCCTCTTCTTACCAATAACCACGTCTAACGAAACGTTCGAAGCGTTAGGAATGCATAACACGCTCGACGAACTTATTGAGGCGCATATGGTAGCGCAGTATGAACGACTCGCGCAAAGCAACACGGGAAGACACATCCTGCACAATCTTGGAATGGCGTACGCTGGCCAAAGCGGGGATAAATAAGATATCCGAAAAGAGACCAGAGAGCGCGTCATAATACCTCCGTTACCCAGAAACATGCACCCCGAACATCACCGGGAGCGGAGAAATGCAAGGGCGAAAGTGCTACACAAAATTACGCCCGGAACTATATTATGTCCTGCGCACAGATACTGCCTGTGCATTGTAGCTTTGGCAGTGCTGCAAGGTAGTTGTGAGATGGAGTATAGATGTTTAATACAAATTGTGGCGACTCACAGTATTAAATGCGAAGCATTTCTTAGCGAACTTCGGCGACTTTGAGCGTATCTATCTATCTATCTATCTATCTAGCCGCCTACGACTTTGGGCTCTCCTGGCCATATCGTTCATGGGATTTATACCAAATTTGGTATGGCATAACATGACTGTATGACTAACATGAATCACTGGTCATATCACTTTTCATGACTAACTTGTCATGAAAAGTATGATTTACACGCCATGGCCATAGTGCTCCTGAGGCCGTTTCCATAATTTGATATATCCAAAAATTGGTACGATGCGACATTTCTGCATGACCAACATAAATGACAAGTGGTAATATGAAAATCATGACCTGCATGTCATGTACAACATGATTTACATGCCACGCTCATGGCGCGCTGACGGCCGTTTCGCTAGCTTGATACACACCAAATTTGGTATTGCGTGACGTGACTTTATGACGGTCATAAATCCCAAGTGGTAATATGGAAATCATGACATGTCATGTGCAACATGACTTGCATGCCACGCTCATGACGCTCTCGGGGCCGTTTCGCTAGCATAATATACACCAAATTTGGTATTGAGGGACGTGACTGTATGACGAGCATAAATGACAAGTGGTAATATGGAAACCATGACATGTCATGTGAAACATGACTTGCATGCTACGCTCATTGCACTACCGTGGCCGTTTCGCTAGCTTGATATACACCAAATTTGGTATTCCGTCACGTTACTGTATGATGAACATAAATGCCAAGTGGTCATATGGAAATCATGACATGTCATGAGTGACATGACTTGCATGCCACGCTCATGACACTCTCGTGGCCGTTTCGCTAGCTTGATATACACCAAATTTGGTATTGCGTCACGTGACTGTATGACGAACATAAATGCCAAGTGGTCATATGGAAATCATGACATGTCATGAGTGACATGACTTGCAGGCCACGCTCATGACACTCTCGTGGCCGTTTCGCCAGCTTGATATACGCGAAACTTTAAGGCGAAGGCCTTTAATGTCTCATGCTCACGTCCGCCCGTCTGGTCGCCCGTCCGTCCCACCAGCCGTGCCCTGGCACGGTGCCAAGTGGGCGCCGGGGCGCACGCAAACGGACGCCGGTCGCGTTGGACTCTACAGCGCTCGCGCTTTGCTTATACGTAGCGTCGCTGGTCCCAGCGTTTCTAATCATGCAAGGAAGGAGAGGCGCGCACCACGTTCCATTCTTACCGACCCCGTCTCAGTGGGTACAGGCGTTCGAGGAACACACTTTGGAATTGACAAAGTGTCTGTCAATTTAAACGCTGGAACGCGGATGGCGTCTGCATGATGCGCAGAGCGCGAGAATACGAACGCATGCGAAACGATGGCAGATTGGTCTCGCGTCTCGGTGCGATTCGAGGTAAGAAATTAGGCGAACATAAGTGGCAGGTGGTAACACGAAAATCTTGGCATGCATGTCATCTACAATGCCATTTACGTGCCACGCTCATGGTGCGCTTGCGTCCACTTCGCTAGCTTGATATACGCCAAAATTTGTATTGCGGTACGTGACTGTATAAAGAACACAAATGACAGGTCCTAACATGTAAATAATGACATGCATATTATGTACAGCATGATTTACTCCCTGCTGGCTGCTTCGCATCATATCGATTGCCACAGTGCGTGGGATCTGCCGGTTTTTTTTCTTCATGGAGGGGCTGAAAGCAAGTCACCGTCGAGTAAAGAGATGCGGGGTTCGGCAACGTGTAGCCATATCCGCTGGCGTCAATGGAGCCAAAGAGCTAATGCCACACCTAGCGAAATTCCTGCCGAAAAGCCTGCGTGCATGGTCTGGTTACATCTCAGGATGTGGCTACATATATAAGCACTTTGAATGGTAGTTGAGCAATAAAATTGCAGCAATAAAAAAACAAGCTAACTTACCATTTTATTCTTTAAGCAAGCGATTATTTTATTTTAAAAACGCCTAGATTGGTGCCGTTTAAATGGCTGCTGCGAATTCCTCAAAGAGCAAGCGGTAGGTGCAAAGAAAGGAAAATCTAGGTGTTCCGTGTACGAATACAACCGATGAGCGAAGCTCCTTAGAAATGGGACGCACGCGGCGTTCTGCGCGCGCGGCGTTTTAATGTCCAGGCAACGGACCAACCACTGGGCGGACGACAGGGTGAATCGGTGGTTTCGCGCGTTCTCCGGTTTGAGAGGAGAGGGCAGAGTCGAAGAAAGAGGGAGAGGGAGACTAATCTGCCTCCGTTTTCAATGTGTTCGTATTCTCGCGCTTTACGCTAGGTGTAGACGCTATCCGCGTTCCAGCGCTCATAAAGTTTATTTATCCTCCCGCGTGAGGGGGGAGGCACCACAGCTGGCACCGTGCCAGGCAGCTTCAACGGGGACGGCAGGGTGCCAGGTTAAGGGAGCTTCGCTCCTAAAAAAATGCCCCCACCTCCCCGAAGGGAATCGTGAGGAAATGCGAATGCATTTCGCGCGCGCTTCACTCTATTTATATATGGTGGTTGTGGTTCGATGAAGGAAAAGGCGCCTAATTTGTGCAGCCCGGTCGGGAGCACGGCTCAGCGCCTTTTTTTTTGCTTTTTCTTGTTTTTTTTTATTTTTTATTTTTTTTATTTGTTTTAAAAAAAAATTTTTTTTTTCATCTATAGCTCCGCCGAGCTCCGCCGCAGTCCGCTTTTAGTTAACGCGCACGCTGCGAATTTTCATTGTTCAACAACGCACAGGAGAAATGTACCACCGGCACCACCTTGGAGGTCAAGATTCATTGCCATATATACGGGGTGGCCAGTGAACGGTTGTGCAGCGCGAGCAGTCGGTTTTTTCAACCAAGAAACTCGCTAGCAGACGCTGCCTGCGTCGGCGTCGCGAGGCGAGAGAGGGGGGAGCGTAGGAGAGGAGAGAGAGAGGGGGG
Organism: Rhipicephalus appendiculatus; assembly: GCA_030522465.1. Classification (NCBI taxonomy): domain Eukaryota; kingdom Metazoa; phylum Arthropoda; class Arachnida; order Ixodida; family Ixodidae; genus Rhipicephalus; species Rhipicephalus appendiculatus. The sequence continues at coordinate 19,294 of JALIZH010012609.1, read as the reverse complement.
GGACGCGCATGCGCAGTGGGAGTGTGGACGCTACGGGCAGAGATGCCTAGAGAAGAGAGGGGGGAGCGTAGGAGAGGAGAAGAGAGGTGGGACGCACATGCGCAGTGGGAGTGTGGACGGCGCGGGCAGGGATGCCTAGAGGAGAGAGGGGGGGAGCGTAGCAGGGGGAGAGAGGAGGGGAGGCGCATGCGCAGTGAGGGTGTGGTTGCCGCGGGGAGGGATGCCTAGAAGAGGGAGAGAGAAGGTTTTTTACACTTTAATTTTTTTTGAGAGGGTTTGCGCATGCGCAGTAAGGGTGGTCACGCCGCACACCACCACCACCGGATTAAGCTTCGCCATAGACGTCAGACTCTGCCCAGGCGGCGCTGCGAAAAACGCCGCCACCAGCGCTCTCATCGCCGCCCTGGCCATAACTGGGTAGTGCAAAGAGAGCCGTCCGCAAGCGAATGTGCATAGGACGCTATAGAACCCCCATCTCTCGTTGGTGTTGAGGCGCGGTTTCCAGAAAATCAAGGACCTGGGAAGCTTCTTCCGTCAGTCCACCCTAGCTTCAGAGAAGTAGGAAGCTCATGAAAGCGAATTGCGCGTACAATGCAAAAGATGTTTCAGTTATTTCGGCGTACTGCAACTCGCAAGCGCAAGCGAGCATCGCATGACATCGAGTTCGAGGCACTCCGACGTGCGTTCTGCAACGCCTTAAATTTGAGCATATACATAATGTCAAAGCGATGAAGTACGTACACGAGCAATGTTTCTTACGATAAGTGGTACAAAGCTCGCTTTATCAGGCACGAATGGTCCCGGCGATTTTCGCCTTTGCAGTTGCATTCTCCATCCATCTCTCGCTTCCTGTGCGTTGAACTGTTTTATTACGCATCCTCGAATGTACTGTTGACGGTTGTCTTCCGTTTGTATATACTGCAAATGGGGATACGTGCGTGTCCACTTTCTCGGTGTACAACGAAAGGCAAAACAGTGGCCTCCGAGATAGCTCCGCGGCAATCGCGGAGACCACGGGTAAGAAAAACCTGACGGTGGTCACGACCAAAATTTTGCGATTTACTTGTATGACGCACGTGTTAGCATTTGCTAGTTAAAGCCGGAACTTTGAACCTTGAATGCGTACGTGCGCGATGCTGTGTTAAGATTATGGGTGGTCGCGGAGTGCGCGATGTTTATCGCGCGCTTCACCAGTCTGCATTTAACTGCTGCACGGCGCGCACCGCGGTCTGAGGCTCTGCTGAGCTTCAAATTCAAGGTTACCACGGTTCTACGTCAAGGCTACTGAAAACACTAACATGAGACCCACATTATCACACTTTCCCGTGCGACCGGCTGTGGAGAACACGAGTAATTCGCTTACCCAACACGTTCGCAACGGCCCGTATCCAGAGCTCTCGCCGTTCTGCTTCGAGCAACAGCTACGGAAATCGGTAAAACTGAAGTACTTACGTCCGTGGCAATTCACAACGCAACAGTAGCGTCGACTGAAGCCTTTCTGTCCTTTCTTCGTAGCGCGCGGAGCTGTTGCGTCTGCTCTTGTTTTCGCAGTCGTTCTCGCACGCACTTCATGGCGGTTCGGTTTCGCGTCCGACTAGCGGAGATAAATTCGTAGCTCTTTTTCTGAGTGTTCAATGCGCCAACGCACCAAATATTTAGGTTAATTGTTGTTTCCAACTCGCTAGTTGCACCCGGTTGCACAGCAAACTGTGCAAGAGAGCCGAACTTTGCACTACCCAAAACTGCTCCGACAGGTGGCGCTACGTGTCTGCAAAACTCCAGAGTCTGACGTCTATAAGATGCTTCACATCTAACACCTGCCGGCGCGCACACCTCCTCAACCTATCCTCCTCCTCCTCCTCCGCGGACAACGCCAACGCCGCACAACGCCAACGCCGGATGCCTGACATAGCCCGACTATGAAATGCATTCGCATTTAAAAGTTCCAAAACAACATGGACGTGGTCTATGCGGCGGAATATGCAGATGGTCGACACATGACAATAGTCGCTTCAAATCAAGGGACCACATGCTTGCCAGCGGCACCATTAAAACAGAAAATTCGGCAATCGCTTAGAAAGCGGCCGTAGCACTGGCGCTTGCGTCCACAACGGGCAGCGTCGTAATCAGCGACTCCAAAATCGCGATTAATAACTTCGCTAACGGAAGGGTCTCGAAAGAGGCGTCAAAGATATTGACTAACATTCGCGGAGAGCGCGACGTTTATGTGATCTGGACGCCCGCTCACTCCTCCCTCCCGGGCAATGAAACCGCACATACCATAGCTCGAGAGTTAGCGAGCCGAGCAGGGGGAACGAATAACGCGGAGCCCGCGTGCGGAGAGAGACCGCATGGTAAAGTACAACGAAATCACCAAGCACTACAGATTAGGGGAGGCAGCATTAGCCGCCCCCAGACTCCTCATTAAATAAGCAGCAGGTGACGGCGTGGCGCCAATTACAAACAAACACCTTCCCGAACCGAATCGCTTTTAGTCACTATTATCCAGACATCTACTCCGACAAATGTAAACACTGCAACCATAGGGCGGACCTCAAAGATATTACCTGGGCTTGCCCCAACGTCGTGAAGGGGCCAAACAACACAGTTATGAATGCGGAGCAGTGGCAGACCGCGCTGCTTAGCTCCAACATCGAGGACCATCTACAGGTCATCAGGCAAGCCGAAGATGCCGCTAGGGCCCAAGGACTCCTAGCTGTCATCTAAGGGAGGAGAGACAAACTCCTCTCACACTTGCTGTGTCAAGAAAAGTTGTTTCTCTTTCTCGAAAAACTGCCCCTGACACGCACGCGAAAAAGGGCTTTCTGTACCCCCTCGTGATGTGAAACGAACAAAGAAAAAAAGAACACCGGCGAAAACTTGCGTCAGACGCCATCGTGTGGTGGGAAACGCGCAGGGGTCATTACGCGCGCCGCAGTTTCAAAGAAGAAATATGTACGAGAGTCGGGTCCTGCGTTGTGGACACTTGCAGCGCGTTGCTCAAACTCGAAGGCGTAACAACTTTGAGAGTTGTTAGTTCACGCTTGCCGTGTGATTACCTGCGTCTCCTTTGCGAGCGTCCTTTGCGCTTCAGCGAGAAACTGCAGCTATCGAGCTGCTCATCGACCGTCGTGACATATTCCAATTTCTTGCTGCCAAATGGATTGCTTCGCCATTGCAGCGAAACAGTGAGTTTCTTTAGGAGCGAAGCTCCTTAAGCCCGCACTTCCCGTCGCCATAGAAGCTCCCCTCCTTTAAGGATCTCTTTATGTTGCAGTGGCCGGTTACTGCAGAGCAAATATTTAGGCCTAGAGTGCTTCGATTCTTGCGCACCAGAAATTCGATGTTAAAGGCAATAAGGTGTGTGCACAGCTAGTTATAATGCACCACCGTTATCGTGGATTGTGAAATGAGAAGCATCATTCTAGAGCACCACGGCCGCTTTTTCGAAGATAGTACCATACGCTCTCCCCATCCGGCGCCGGCGCCCGTCGCGCTCGTCGAAGCTCTCCGCCGCATGAACGCTTGCGCCCCTCTCCACATGTCTCCCTCTCCCTGCGCTGCGCGCGCCGCACACTCACTCGCTCAGTCGTTCCCGCCAGCGAGCGCAGCAGACGCTCTCTCCTCCCGCTCGTAACCCTACCGACTTCATGAAAGCCAGCAGCGAGATCAGGCCATAGTCGCTTGCGTCCCATTTCTAAGGAGCTTCGCTCATCGGTTCTTACACGGAACAACTGCTAGTTTTTTGTTCATTGTTTCACTCATTGCTAAGCAACTTGTAAAGAGTATTTTTAGTATAAGGGGTATGTGCTTGCAGGTGTTTTATATTCTGTCGCAATTATGATTGATATTAGTGTATTGTTAAACCTTTCTTTTTTGTCTCACATATGTTACGGGAGCGTTGCGTCATATAATGTAAATTGAGTAACAAAGCGACACAAAGAGTAGACGACAAAGCTCGGTCCTGAGGTCCATATAAAGTCTACGTTGAAGTCGCCGACTAGTATAAAGGGTTTGTGCTTGCAGGTGTTTTATATTGTTTCCTCGCAATTATAATTGTTTTTCGTCTATTAAACATCATTTTATTCGCATACACACATGTTTCGACTATAGCAATGGTTTTCTAACCAGCATGGCAACGGACACTGAGCTTCGATGACAAAGCTAGTTCCTAAGGTACATAATATCTATGTTGAAGTCACCGACTAGTATAAAGGGTATGTGCTTCTGGGTGTTTTATGATTATGATTGATACTGGTCTATTGTTAAACCTCGTTTGTGTCTCACACCCGCTGGTCTTTCCGTGACGGAAGCGGACGACTACAAGACGAGGCACTCAGAAGCTTCGCGCCTAAAAAAAACATTACACATTCCGTCTGCGTGCCAATCCCGTGGGGGTGTGAAAAAAGACATAGAATAGTCAGTCGAAATGCCTCAAGCTTTCGCCAAACAGTTTTGAATTTACAAAGCGTGCTTCATTTCTTTTTTTTGACGGCACGCAACCGATTCCCGCCTGTTGCTCAGTGTTGCTCGTCCAGCTTTTCCATATGTCGATATGTGACTTCTAGAATATAGGTTAAGCGCATTTTATACAAGGTTCAAGCAAAACTTGAAACACACACTTGGCGCCAAGCCTGACTGTTTGAAGGTTTCCTTGTGCTCCTTGTCGGGCGCGCTACATTTTTATCCCACAAACTGCCTGTTGCCCTGCAGCTTGGGATGACACTGGTGTCACCACCGCGGACGACGTTTATGATAATAGCGGAACCTATTCATTGCCTCCGGCCGCTATGAAGGTCCAGGGAGCTGTTTCAACGAAGGGGCGAATGGGAGGCAGTCCAAGGGTCACGGTACAGCCGATGTCGACAGCAGGAACCACAGGTAGGTGTGTGTATACTGATGTTACGGCACAGGTATTCAAATCGCTTAGAGAGTAGAATTTAGCAGTGCCATGTTTAGCACATGTGTGTGTGCAGCCGTCCACCTGTCGGCAGTAATCTACTGCGAGAACGAATAAAAATATGTCTTCTGAAGCCCCATAATACGGCTATTGTTGACAGCAAGGGATGTGACCATTTCATGCTTTTTATAACTTGAAGTCCGAATGAAGTTACCGTGCAATGAAAAAAAGAAACCAGGGAGATCCTACGCATTCTGGTAACCAATGTCATGCCAAAAATTTCATGCGAAAAGACAGACCGCTGCATTACTAGTTCATTCAGAGCAAACAGTTTTTTCTAGCTGTAGTAAGCATCTGTATTCTTACAAGGCTTAATGATTGGACGATATGGAAATTCGTGATATATGTGCGGTATAAGTATGGTGTTCACGATACATGTAATATTTCACAAGCACAAACAATACAAAGAAGAAACCTGAAGCCGGTGTTCTCTGTTCATTGTGTTTGGCTCATTTTATTCATAGCTAGTGAAGCTTTCCGATCCAAGACCTTTGCACAGGTAATGGTCGTGTGACGTCAGAAATATGAGATTATGTCTTACAGCCTGACGCATTTGGTAGCCACCAGCGTAATTTGCCTGGTAATATCGACTTTTCATGCGGCGGAACGTCGTAGCGATGGCCATCCGTGACACATTGTCCCCAATTTTTCTTGCTCAAGCAGTACACACGCAATAGCACACATCCAACAAGAGAAACGCTGCGCAATTTACGTCGGGCTTACCGAAAAGACGAACGCATGATAAAATGAAACGTCTCCTAGTGCTCTCACAGACGACGCAAATTGCGCCGAATATCGTGTTCCGCCCATATCGCTAAGTTGCTCTGTATTTTCATCGGAATAAAGAGAAATTTAAATATTGCTGCTATTAACGGCACTGCAGCTGCGCCTGTTTGTACAGAAGCGTACGGTCGTGTAATGGTTGATATGTAATACAAGCAGCATGTTTCGTGTTATGATCCCTTTAGGCCTAAGCGTTGAAGCGCGAAAAACATTGCGCACGGTTATAATATTTTCAAATTTTCGCAGCTCACCCGTTTCCTCGGAAAAGCACCGAGACAATAGCGAGTACAAGAAAGACAACAACGCTGACAATAGCTACGACTGTGAAAACCGCGAATACCAAGACCATGACTACAGAGACCATGAGTACAGCAACCACGATGACAACCACACAGATGACTTCGGCGACCACGACTAGTACCACGACGACAACTGCCACAATGACTACTCCCACGACGTCGACTTTCTCCGCTACTACTACCACGATGACATATATGACTACACCTACAACCTCTACAACCACGACAACTTCGACAACGACTACGACGACTACATCTACAACCACTGCAACCACGACGACAACTACGACAACGACTACGACGACTACACCTACAACCTCTACAACCATGACGACAATTTCGACAACGAGTACGACGACTACACCTACAACCTCTACAACCATAACGACAACTTCGACAACGACTACGACGCCTACACCTACAACCTCTACAACCATGACAACAACTTCGACAACGGGTACGACGACTACACCTAGAACCTCTACAACCATAACGACGACTTCGACAACGACTACGACGCCTACACCTACAACCTCTACAACCATGATGACAACTTTGACAACGAGTACGACGACTACACCTACAACCTCTACAACCATGACAACAACTTCGACAACAAGTACGACGACTACACCTACAACCTCTACCACCATGACGACAACTTCGACAACGAGTACGACTACACCTACAACCTCTACAACCATAACGACAACTTCGACAACGACTACGACACCTACGCCTACAACCTCTACAACCATGACGACAACTTCGACAACGGGTACGACGACTACACCTACAACCTCTACAACCATGACGACAACTTCGACAACGAGTACGACGACTACACCTACAACCTCTACAACCATGACGACAAGTTCTTCAACGACTACGACGACTACACCTACAACCGTGACGACAACTTCGACAACGAGTACGACGTCAACTACAACGGCATTACCGACCCCAGGTAAGTGCCCACTTTCCCGTCGCTCCTGCACCTAACTAGGTTCTCGCAATACAATTTTCTGAAGAAGGACTGTCGCACGGATCGAAGCACTTGAATGAGTAATTGATATGACGCATACAATGATTTGGTTAATTGCCAGAAGAGCGTATAGCCAGGACCAGCTGACAGCTAGAATAAGATATTAGCCCCGGATTAGAGCACTGCACGGGCCCGGGCCGGCCCGAAAGCCCGGGCCCGGCCCGGCCCGCGGGCCGGGTCGGGCCGGGTAAGTAATTGTTAGATCGGGCCCGGGCCGGGCTCGGGCCCATGAGCTTCGGGCCCGGGCCGGGCCCGGGCCTGGGTCATGCCCGTATCAGGCCCGACTCTCATACACGTCGGCAATGGCGCGTAATGCTGTTTGGCTTTGTTGTTTTGGGGCATTTAGTGTCCCGAACCTATTCAGGCTATCTGAGACGCTGCAGTGGAAGGCTCCGGGTAATTTAGACTACCTGAAGTGCATTAGCGTGCACTGAAATCGCACAATACAAGACGTCTCGCATTTTGCCTCCGTCGGTATGTTACATATAATTTCTGGAAATTGTCTCATATATGTTCCCGCCATTATATTGAGTGAAACACGTCCTTGGGTACCGTGTATCAAAAGAAATGGTATAGCTGAGCAGCACTGCGGCAAGAGTGAAGCAACGGTGCACTGCCCAGATTAGTGCATATAAGATGTGCCAATCGGCATCATGGGAAACATTTCGAGAATGCAGCTACGCTCACATGCCCCCGCGCCTGCTTCCGCCTTCGTGACTCTGTAGACTGGTCAACGCGACTACGAAGATACGCAACGCGTGTTCGGGCGAACACAAAACTACGAGACACGCAACCAACGCAACGAATTCTAAAAGACCGAGGATAGACAGAGAGAGGAGGCGTAGGCACCGCGCCACCACGGCGCCCGTCTCCGTTGGCGAGCCACGGCGCCGCAGCGGCGCCGAACGCCGAACGCGTGATATGTACAGCGCACACGGCAGCGTCTTCATCACGGAAGCCAATCGACGCACGCTTCACGAGAGTCACGTGATTCCTGCAGAAATATCAACTCACTGTCTCTCTGGCTCGACATTTGAAAAGGGGCTAAGTGGATAACCAGAGTCACGGTACCGAGTGTAGTTCTGCAATTCTGTAAATGAACTGCTCGTTACATTAAGTTGAAAACCTCAGCGTCACCGAGCGTTATTGACGTCGATTACACTGTTCATCGGCACCACCGGCTCTTCAACTGGGCTTGATTTCATAGCCTCATGAGTTTCTTGGGCTACTTCATCAGTCGATGACATAACTGGAATTGACTCTGAGGCAAGTTAGCAGTTTTTAAGCTTTCTTCGCTCTACTACAGTCACAAAGCTTTACTATCACGGATGTACAGTGCGAAAGGAAAGTCCAGGACATTCATTTTAAGTTTGTAGACAGAATGTCGTCGTGTTTCGTCGGGTCACTAATTTCCTCATTTCGGTTTAATACGTCCGACTGAATTGCTGTGAATGGGTATTGGTTTCGCACCCTTTACAATTTTTCTTTCTTTTTTTGCATTTTTGCTTTCTTTACCAGCTGTCTTACCGAGCGCCTCTTTTGTAATACGCAGTTCTAAGGTGCCGTATGTTACCACGCGCGCTTTCGTATTAATCTTGCGCTTTGTAGTGACTTTTCTTTTGAAACACACAAATACAGTTAAAACTCGATTTAACGATTTTGAGGGGAGCCGCGAATTATTTCGTTAAATCGAAAACTTCGTTAAATCGAAGACGGCATTTCGCGGTTACTTAATTCGGTACATTCGATTATATGGCGTAGCGGCATCCGGAAGGCTACCATGGCATCATATTTGCGTAGCGTAAAGGCGCGAAAAATTAAATAGCGGCCTTAGGAAACGACGGCCACCTCCAGGGTGTATGAAGCAACAAAAATTGTTAGCTTAAAATAAAGTTGCTTCTCTCATAAAGTTGCTTCTCTCTCTGTTACCTCAGCAATAAGGGCCACAGGTGACAACATATTTATTTCCCAGCAAAGAAGTCGGTGATCTTGGCTTGCTTGTGTTTTCTTAGCAATGGCCACGCAGTTTAAATGGGAAAAAGGTGTTCCGCGATGTTGCCGTTTGCTCGCAATCAATAACTTTTGGGGCGTTATCTAAAAATAGACAAAGAATGATCAATTCTCTATCTCATTTTAGAAAAAAAAAAAAGGTTTGTTAAATCGGGACGGATCTCGAAATTTGTTTCGTTATATCGAGTTAGTCAAAGTACGGGACCCTACGGGTGTCTGAGGGGGAATCGGGGTATCTTCGTTAAAGATCAAGAATATTCTACTAAGGCCGCGCTAGAAGGCATCCCGCGCCTACACGCACACGCACCTAGGCATTCGTATGTGTTCTCGTAAGTGCGACTTGGTCGCGAGCTGCACGTTTCAGGTTTGTTAAGCTATAGATTATGCGGCTCTTTCTCCACCATCCTCTTATATATATTTGGGAGAAATAAAAGTTCGTTTCATTGACTGATGGATTTATTCGTTTTAATTTTATGTAAGGAAATTAAGAAAAATATTCAATCGGCCCTGCTACAGATTTTTAGGTAACCGTAATATGGCCTTACTATTGGACTCCCCTGCGTCACGATTTGTTTTCGGACACGTCGAGTTTAAGGAGAGTGACAAGTTATGCAAGAAAGGGGGTACTTTCTTCCTCCTTTAGTCGGAACAAGCGACCCAGCCTGGCGAACCCTCCCAGGAGTAGTTAGCGCACGTTTTTTTCTCTCTCTCGTTGCATTGCGCAATAAACCAAGTTTGCAGGATATGTTCTGCTCTATTCACTCAATAGTCCCAGCTTGTCAGCAATTAATGTAAGCTCGACTATAAATGCCCGCTGTTTTTCCACTTTATGTGGGCGCTGTATGTTGTAGTCGTTCTTTGAAATGCAATAATAACATTGCATGGTTAGCGCTGCGTGCATGGACAGCCAGCTGTGCTTCCTCAATATCCCCCTGCAATTCTTTCGCAAAAGTGTTACGGGCGTGATTAACCGATGGCAAACACACTACCAGTGAAAATCGTGACATTGTCATAAGTTCTCACAACACTGTCCAGGAACTATCTTGTGCGTGGCTGGTATCTTCACTATAAGCGAAGATTGGACAGCGCCTCGTTTATGCTCAAAAAATAATTTTTTGAAATGGGCCGGGCCGGGCCGGGTCGGGCCGGGCCCCAAACCTTTCGGGCCCGGGCCGGGTACGGGCCGTATTTAAAAACACCGGGCCGGGCTCGGGCGGGCCTGAGCATGGCGCTTTCGGGCCGGGCCGGGCCCGGGCCGGAAAAAGCCGGCCCGTGCAGTGCTCTACCCCCGGATTGCCAGTACAGTTTTTTTTACGAGTCCGTATGGTAGAGTGTTTCATAGGATAATTCCGTAAACTTACGAGGTTTAAATGCGCATGCGTTACTTCACTATAATGGCGAAAGGAGGCGCCCAAAAGGCGTCCACAAAAGTCGTGTGCGAAAGCACGTGATCTCTCCCAGCGGAACTGATGCCCACGTGGTGTCGCCGCATATACCTTCGGTGGGGATCATCGGTTGCCGGTCGCGCCCCCTTCCCGCGATGGGCTTCTGCTGGTGTGAACGCACGCATATCTCCTCCGTGCAGGCTGGTATCGTTTGGAAAGGCAAGCGCACACATCGTGCTCGCGGTGCCAAGACCCTCTGTTTCGATAAAAAGACAAAACTCAGCGCTTTTGTTGTGTGTTACCTGTACTTCTCGCGTTTCTGCGCTGTTTCCACTCAACTAGTTGTTGCGATTACAAAGACAGATCAAAGAGAGTAGTCAGGGAGAGCACAAACGCCGAATAACATTTGTTCGTCGACGATATTGCTGTCCTCACTTCGTAAGGCCTGGCCGCCACTTGAGGAAGGGGGGCTCTTTTAGAGCTAGGCCCCCGCCTCTCTTCATCCCAGCACAAACACAAAACATAGTTTTCTGTCACTCTCTTTTTTCAGTTGTATCTTGTGCCGGTGTATGCACGCTGGTCGTCTTTATTCATCAATAACTACCCTGCTCTCATTGTGATGTAGACTTGAACCTGCACCACCTTTTCTGGGAAGGTGCCGTGTTCCTTGTTATATTTAGATAACTTTCCACCATGAGTGTTCTCGTGCCCTCCGCGCTTAAGGATATCTTGCACCCGCCGGGCTGCAACGAACGGCGCCGCTGTGCTGTCGCTGCCCTGCTTACGTGACATTCACGCAACGAAGCTGGTTTAATGATTCTGAATGCGCTCAACAGGGTTACTGAGATGTTCCTGCTGCTGCCTTGTCTCGCATTCTGCCCTCTCTTCTTTCTCTCGATCCTCTTTCCAGCTGACTCGCCCTGTGTGTACATGTGAAGAGGTGTCCTGATTGAGGAATAGTTACGTGCGCATAGAGCCCCCTTTCGCCCGTCTACAAGAATCATTCTGAAAACCCCTGAAGTAGAAAGGGAAGCCACGAATCTTATGGTAGCTGGAAAGGGCGTAAGAAAGAATGGACGAGCTGCGTAATTATGCCATTGTCTGCAACACATGGTCATCGACGTGGCATCTTCGAAGGGAGCGTCGAAGTCGTAACTATGCGATGATTGAAAAAATCACCGCGCAGACACAGACGGAAACAGGTAAATGGGACGAAGCGCTTTGTTCCTTTAACCTTTGTCCGTCTGAGTGTATTTTTAATTGCGATTCTTCAGATCATCTTATAAAAATTTCTTGATTTGGTGTTCATATATAATACGTAGGCTAAGGGATCATCTGCAAATTTTTCAAGTGCGGAGCCATTTAGGGCCTTGGGCTCTCGTATGCTGTCGTCGTCTGATGTCACTTGGCGTCAGAGTTTTCCAGATGTACCAAGCTAACAGGCGAATGTTTGCTTGGTACACAAAAATTGATGTGACGTTCGCGAAGAAGCCCCCCCCCCCAAAAAAAAAAACTGAAACGTACTGAATTTTTCCAGTCATGAAAATATTTCTAATTCTCAGAAAAAAATATCACTCAACTACACAGTGGAGGAGAATAAATGACTAATAATTTTGTACAGTGAAAATATGCACAACTATAAATAAGCACATATTTACTTTTTCAATTTCGTCTCTACGGTAGTCCCCACTTGATTAAATGCACGTTTGCCAGTGCATGATTAACGCCGCTTGCTGATTCTTCCAACGTATATTTGGCTTCATCAATCAACCACTGAAAAGTAATCGAGAAACACGCAATTAGTGAACGTCAAATGCAGTAGTGGTGAACGGATGATGGGTAATGGACCTATATTCACTGTAAAAATAAGAATACGACCCCCCCCCCCCCAAATAAAACGCTACAAGCGACTAAAAAAATTGCACAAGTGACTCGGCGAAAAAAACAAGCCCAAATGTGCTGATTATAAGTGCCACTGGCAACTCTGCTGGGCGCAACCCAGGCAAAAACAACTGTAGAGAGCGAGAGAGTGTGATCCGAGAAGAAAGAATAAGAAAATAAAGGAACGCTATTTTCTGCCTTCCGTCGTAGGGGCACGGCACAGCGCCTTTAGGGATGGGGGAAGGGCGAAGTAAAGCTAACCGAAAGTAAGACAGAAGATATTGAGAAGGGGTGAGTAGACGACCAGATCTTGTCAGTCCAGGCAGGGAGGACGAAACCAAGGCGTTCGCCTATTGGGCGTCGAGGAGCGCAGGAGCCGCAAACTCGACAAAGGCTCACAGGGCCAGTATCTTGCACTTTGCGGGAAAGTGGAACTCCTACACAGTTGTTGCAGGGAGACCGAGCAGGCGGTAGCGGCGGACGATCTCGCATGGTTCACCGCCCAGAGCAGGGCAGGAGCAAATGATGTGATCTAGTGCTACTTCGGCACCATATCTGCGGCACACTGGGGCTGACGAGCGACCCGTGGTGTACATGCGTGCAGCAGGCCAGGCGCTGCCGGTCCGCAGGCGAATCACTGCATCACAAATGAAGGATTCCTATCCCACCATAGAGGCCTAGCAGGGTGCCTGGTCGGAACGCCAGGGCATGCTTGCCCGTGAAAGCGAGCGATTTTTTACGACAACAACTAATGCGACCATTACGTACGACCAATGGGCGAAGCAGTTTCGGTTTTCACTTTCCGTTTGCGGGGCTTCGGGCCTTCCCAGACTCCTGCTTGCCTGTCCACTCAGAGCGCGAACAGGCAAGCGAAGTTCTACAGGGAATGTCAGCGCCTGCCTTCGTCCGTCTTCCTTCGTGTTTGTCAAGTTTTTAGCGCTGTGTTTCCCTATTTTGCACTATGTACCAACACGCCCAAGCCTTAACCTTAGCAAGCTTTATTTCTACTACACAGGGCTCTTTTAACTGTTTTTATGTGGATCCCTGCTTCCTCGTCACCCTCATCGCCCTCTCTTGTGTGCCGAGCACGCACCCTGTCTTTTTATCTAAGGAAGAAGTGGCTACCCCGGAAGTTTTGGTGCTTTTTGGTGGCTTCAGCCCATCGCAAGGACATGGAACAAGAATTTGCAATATTTTGCGCTCTGAGTGGAACAGGCAAGCGAAGTTCTAGAGCGAACATCAGCGCCTGTCTTCGTCCGTCTTCCTTCGTGTTTGTCAAGTTTTTAGCGCTGTGTTTCCCTTTTTTTGCACTATGTACCAACACGCCCAAGCCTTAACCTTAGCAAGCTTTATTTATACTACACAGGGCTCTTTTAACTGTTTTTATGTGGATCCCTGCTTCCTCGTCACCGTCATCGCCCTCTCTGTGCCCAGCACGCACCCTGTCTTTTTTATCTAAGGAAGAAGTGGCTACCCCCGGAAGTTTTAGTGCTTTTGGTGGCTTCAGCCCATCGCAAGGACATGGAACAAGAATTTGCAAGATATTGCGCTCAGAGGGGAACAGGCAAGCGAAGTTCTACAGGGAATGTCAGCGCCTGCCTTCGTCCGTCTTCCTTCGTGTTTGTCAAGTTTTTAGCGCTGTGTTTCCCTATTTTGCACTATGTACCAACACGACCAAGCCTTAACCTTAGCAAGCTTTATTTCTACTACACAGGGCTATTTTAACTGTTTTTATGTGGATCCCTGATTGCTCGTCACCCTCATCGCCCTCTCTGTGTGCCGAGCACGCACCCTGTCTTTTTATCTAAGGAAGAAGTGGCTACCCCCGGAAGTTTTGGTGCTTTTTGGTGGCTTCAGCCCATCGCATGGACATGGAACAAAAATTTGCAAGATTTTGCGCTCTGAATGAGCAGGCAAGCGAAGTTCTAGAGGAAACGTCAGCGCCTGTCTTCGTCCGTCTTCCTTCGTATTTGTCAAGTTTTTAGCGCTGTTTTTCCCTTCTTTGCACTATGTATTTTCTTTGTCACAAACCCGAAAATTGAGACCTCAGCACCTGTGCCATGTCACTATCCTTGTAGTGTTGTCGTATTTCATATTTTTTAGCTTCTTTGACCATGAAGATCAACCAAGTAGCCCAGTTTTGCACGCAGTTGTTCAATGTTTCTTGGCGTCTGGTTCTCGACAAATCCTGTCAAATTTCACATTGCTGCGTTATGTGTAACAAAAAATTGTCATTACATATCCGGAAGGTTCATCCACTGTTTTTTATTACGTACCCACAGTGAAGGCGATCATCTGCACCATAGGCGAGGGAGCCATCTTAGAAGAAGATGTACCCGCCGGATAAGTACTGTGACTACCTCTTCTACACCAACGTAGTCACATCCTATACCCGAATATTCCCCGAAAAGGACCCCGGCAGCTGGTATGTCTTCCTGAGGACGGTCCAGAACTACAAACTCATGCAGCTAGGAATTTCCTTCAGCTTGCAGTAAGTAATCAACGTCATCGATTCTTGAAGACAGAAACTTGTACATGAAAATAATGTTTTTAAACAGATATATTCGCATATAATAGATGTAAGCGATGAACGGGAGCTGCAGTAAAACAGTGAAGTATATTAATTGATCAACTATTCTTGACCCTGTTGTATTTACCAACGTGGTCACACTATTGGTAAATGCAGGCCCATTTTGCATTCTTCAATTTCGCGCTACTACTGCATTCCTTAACGCTAGCGTGAACTCACGTATCTAAATGTGTTTTAGGGGGGCGAAGCTCCATAAGGACGAGGGCTTGTACATCACTATTTATGTACATCAGTTACCTCTGGTGGCATGGAGATTTCGTAGGAGCTCGAGCGTGTTTTCTATCAAGCTACGCTCATACATTTTCTTTAAGTTCGAAAACTGCATTGAGACGCGCACCGCAGAGTGGCCCTTTTGACCCACTCGTGATGTAGAACGATAAAAAACAAAGAGAACGCCGGGAGCACCTCGGGTCAGGCGCCACCGCGTGGCAGGAGACGCCGTGGGGGGCACTCAACGCGCCGCAGTGTAAAAGAAAAAAATGCCCCCACCTCCCCGAAGGGAATCGTGATGAAATGCGAATGCATTTCGCGCGCGCTTCACTACATTTATATATGGTGGTTGTGGTTCGAAGAAGGAAAAAGGCGCCTAATTTCTGCAGCCCGGTCGGGAGCACGGCGCAGCGCCTTTTTTTTTATATTTTTTATATATAGCTCCGCCGAGCTCCCCGCGATGCGAGCGCCCTCACGCGTCAGAGCGCGCTCCTCCTCTCCACTCAGAGCGGAGAGAAAACACCTGCCGCGGACAACGCCAACGCCGCACAACGCTGGATGCCTGACATAGCCCGACTATGAAATGCATTCGCATTTAAAAAGAAATGTCTGCAAGCATCGGGTTCAGCATTGTCGGCATTTGCGGAGCGCTGGCCAAACACACAGGCGTAACAATTGTTACAGTTCTTAGTTGATGCTTGTCCTGTTTATACTAGCGCGTTCTTGTTGAGCGTCATTCTTGGTGCTTCAGCGGCGCGCTACAAGTATAGAGCTCCTTGTAGTTCTTCGTGTGACATTCCAATTTCTTCTTATCACATTCATTGATTCGCCCTTGTGGCGAAACTGCATATTTTTTCTTGAGAATCTTTCTAGCATTAGACGTGATTATGAATACGTGCCCTGCCCCGTGTATTACTATTCGCATCCACTGTTCGTTATTCGATGGCTGGCTTCGCTAATGATGTGTCAGTTGTCAGCGTTCGTTGAAGTTCTCTTTAACGCATCGTATGGTGTTTTCCTTAAGATGGACCCTGCCCGATTATAAGGGAAAATGTACTGTTCGCATGTGCTGCTTGTCATTGGCTAGCCGCCCCAGGTAATACGCCACTCTTCAGGATTGAGTTCTCCTACGAGTTTTCTTTTTCCTACAAACAACGATAACATATGGCGCTCCAAATTCGGGCCTTGACACTGAATTCACAATGTGCGCTGTCCGCAGGTGCTTTTTATGGGCCACTTGCCGCCATCGCAAATAATATGTCAAACGACGTCATTGGCTGAAGTCGCTTCTTTTAAACCCTTTTAACAGTTTTTGTGAATGCGTATCGCAGAGAACAATCAATTCAGAATTACCAAGTGGTCGAATGCTGTTATCATATTGAGTGCCCTGAAGCGGCATCTTTGCACACCTAGTCAGCGTTCCAACTGACAATGCAGGAATGTTACGCCGACCGATTTGGATGACGCCGCACCTGATCTGGACTACCTGCGTACGCAAGGCATCAGACACTACGGACTCCTCACCGTGCTTGCCTTTCCAAAGGAATTCGCTTTTACAATATCGTCCACGAAAGCTATTATTAAGGTGCGTGTGAAAGGCAGTGCTATTTACAAGACCTTTGGTCGGATAGTTATAATGTAGGTGTACTACACGTAAAACTTGTTTCTTTGGAAGAAACGCACTCAGGCTAACTTGCCGCGCAGATGACGCTTAACACCGCACTAATCCTGCACGCCGAACTTTGATAAGTTACTATGCACTTTGATGGGTTACGAAGGGAAATGGGAGTATGACGCAATCTTTACGCTTAAATGCTTTCACCAATCCCCTTAGCGCATGTTGTGTCTAATACACAAAAACCTAGAGTGCAAATTCCCCTTCTTCCGTTAATTCATAGCGGGGTCTCATTTCGGCAGACCTTGTGCCTTCAGGCTGTATGCGAGGGCTATATGGTCAGCTGCCTGCTCGTAAAGCGGTCACGAACAACATTACACATCTGACAAAAAATAACTTTCTACACTCGCGCCATGGCTACGCGCGGCGCTAACACTCGCAGGTTTAAACACAAAGAAATAACCGGAAGAAGTGGACGGCAGGACAACCACCGCTGTTCAATTGGTAGAGCATCGGACGTGTTCTCCGAAGGTTGTATGCTCGGTCCCTACTAACAGCAAATCGCCTTTACGCTCGCTTTAACTTCTTCACATTCACATCATGGTTACTGTGCATCGGTTAATAACTGAACATAACGTTCCCTAAAAACACCTTGGCCTCACTGGTGGTTGCTTTTGTTAAGGTTCTGGCTAATAGAAAACATTCTGTCTGCCTTTATATTGTGCTGTGTTTCAGAGGCTGAAGGAGATACAAGGCGGGGACCACACCGCAAAAACCGTCCTTGCCTTCGGCTCCTACGAATATGGTGGTTATTTTGTAAACACAGTCAAAGATTACTTCATCAACGCGGCGAAGTAAGTAATCTGAGCGTCCTTCTCTCATTCCTCCTTGTGAAGATTGACTGCATGTCCACATGCGCTTTTGCAGGACGTCGCACTGCTGTTTTACATTATTATTCCCCGGATGCGTTTGACAATAGCTTGGAAAAGGTAAACCGAAATGGTACAAACAGAACTTCCTTGCGTTTTTAGGAGAAAGCTGGGGACCCTGCAATTCACTTCTTATTGGGTAGGAAGTATATGGACACCCTCAAATGGTTTTCGAAGTCGGCGTGATGTTCCGTGTAACGTCCAAGTCACTACCTCCTCCTGCGCATCGCATGTTCTACATGTCTGAAATAGTATCCGAGCTCTACCGATGAACGCGGCTGAAGCAAGGATGAAACGAACCGTCCAACCACGTCGTGCGAACGCCACATGCGACAACATCAACACGCATGCGAGGTCTGCCATAGGGGAAGCGCCCCGCCCGTCCTTCGTTGGCTGAAGGATCATGAACGGGTGCCAGTGTGGGGATGCATCACTGGGGTAAATATTACGCACCTCCGGTGACCACCGTACGGCCGTCCGCGTGCTATTTCTCTAGTCATCAGTCGACGGCTCCTGCACCGTTTACTTCGAGCTGAGACGGCATGTAGGACGACAACCGCTTAGCTGCCATGGTGGGCGTACTCGCTTACTTTAGTTTCGTAGAGTATCGCGATATCTGATCCTGAAAGAATTAACTGCTTAGGCATCGTTCGTATCACATTGAAGTTTCCTGTCACCACATTCAGTGCATCGCCCTTGCGAAGAATCTGAGTTTTCTTCTTAGAAAATGCTAACAAAAGGTATATACACAGTGGTACAACCAATATCGCATCTGATAGATAAAACCTAGAACTAACCATGTCATTTTATCTCAGACGTTAACACATTGAGGTATGATGTAGCAAGTCAGCTAAGTATTATGAATTCTAAAGCGCAATTAAGTAGGTCTACATCAGAGTCAAAAATTATGGCTTATAAATATTTATAAAGTGATCGCACACAGTATTTGATTATGCGAAAACCGCACGGGCTCCCCAAACTGAATGCAGTGAATGAAACGTTGGCATGATTGGACTCGACCCGTCATGGTGATCTAGTGGTCATGATGCTCCGCTGCTGACCCGAAGGTCGCGGAAAAGAAATCTGGCTGCGGCGGCTGATTTCTGATGGCGGAGGAAATGCTTGAAGGCGGCGTAGCGAATGCAAGTACACTTTGATAAACCCCAGGTGGTCGATATTTCTGGAGCCCTCCACTACGACGTCTCTCATAAGGATATCGTGGCGTTAGTACCTAAAACCCCAACAATTGTTCTTGTGGTGTGTACGTTTCTATTGGACAAGTGCTACCACAGTTGGTCCACCGGCGAACACCGTGCAGTTTCTTGTGGCCCTATGAATGCTGAATAAATGGTTCGAACTGTGTATGCCCAAGGTTACTAATGAACACTTGTTTCCTGGCAAACCAAAATATTTCCAAACTCTAACAACGAAGCACATCTAATAACGGTCGGGGTTTAACATCACCAAACTACGATGTGTTTATGACAGACGCCATAGTGGAGGGCTCTGGAAATTTAGACCATCTGGGTTTGTTTAACGTGCACCTAAATCTAAGCAAACGGGCTTCAATCATTTTTTCCTCCATCG